>JBBPRI010000447.1:0-14942 GCA_038092955.1 Boletus pseudo-olivaceus
AGCGAATCCTGTGCGCTTCTGCCTCTTTGCAAAGGCAGATCCTTGTGCCTGGTTCGACGGCCCAGAAGCCGCGTTTTGAGTTGGTCTCCTCTGTTGCGGATGGGAAGGTCCGGAACCAGAGGGTCGTTGGGGAGCCGGTTTCCCGTGCTTTGCCCAACAGTGGTCTTCAGTGTGGCCAGGTTTGCCACAATGGGAGCAGGTCAGCGAATTTGGCGCGCGACGGATTGCATTGGTCCGGTTTGCGGAACCGGAAACGCGGGCTGCAAGGGGAGTCGAGGTAGAAGCTTGTAAGGTGGTCTCAGATAAGATCTTTGGAAGGATCTTTTCCGGTGTCATGTCGGCAGTCGCTTGAGTTTGTACAAGCGTGGAGACGAGGGTGTCAAAAGTTGATGGGAGAGACGAGAGTATAATCATCGCCTTAAGTTGGTCGTTAAGGACCAGACCGGTCTGTGACATCTGGTTAAATGTCGCGAAGAGTTTGTTAAGCTGCAAGGAGAGATCCTTGCGTTCGTTTACAGAGAAACGAATGGCTTCTCGGAACAGATAAAACTGTCCGGTAACTCCGGTCGGTGCGTAAAAACCTTCCAACTTTTCCCAAAGTATCTTCGCAATGGACGTGTGGTTCGTGTCATAGATGAACTCCTGGAGGTGTTGCATATCTGGAGAAAGATAAATTGAAATAAGAGCTTGTGCTCCTCTGTCTGCCTTGAGGAAACCAGCACGCAGCTCATTTGTGTTTTGAGCAGCATAAGTGATTGATCCATCAATATATAACCACCATCCTTGCATAGTAAGGACGGATCGCATGATGCGAGCCCAGGCGTTATAGTTGTTAGGGCCGGTAAGTGTCATATCCCGTATTTCCTAACTCCTTTATTCCGCTTCTCCGGACTTACTCCGATGTTTTCCTCACGAACTCCGGACCGTTCTCCTGCGAGACGCATCTCCAGAACTCCGGACTTCCTTATTTAGTAATACCTCGTACCTGTGCTCATTGACATGCACTGCTCCAGTTACAACTCCTTTGACTGCTGTCTTATTTCGCTTCGTAGACATCTCCGTTCCTGTTACAGCTGTCTCATTTCCGTTTCGTAGACAACTCCGTATCTACTTGCTGACAGGCACAGCTCCAGACCTCTGTATATAAACTCCAGACCAACTCCTGTACCTCCAGCTTGTAATCGACCTAGATACGATCCCCCTAAAATCTATCCTTCGTCGTCCTCCGAATCTCCTCCGAATCTCTCCGCTCTGAAATACTAGGCTTGAACCTAAGCTTGGCGCAGCACATAAGCTGAAGCCGAAGCCTTTCCGCTCAAAACTCCGGAGCTCCGGAGTTCCCCTTCGGAGATCGCGCACGGTCTTAACAACATCTTTCACAACTTTGCCTGTTCCTATCTGGATTCACAGGAAGCAGTTGGAGAAAAGATTCAAGACACATATTTCGGTCATGAGCTTTGAGGTTGGAAGGCAGCCATGGTCCATAACCTGGAGGGGGATGCAGAGGATGATATGCCAGAGCTTGGTGCTGCTTACGAGCACATCATCACTTTGCAGGACCTTACCAGAGTTCTCCACATGGAAGAGATCAACCAGGAGCAGTGGTTGATAGATGTCAGCTTGGAATTCAGAGTCCCTGGAAAGGTGGTGACTTGGTGTACTCTTGGGCATGAAGCCCTCATCCGCTTCCTCCTTCCGAACCTGGATGATCCCAGAAGGGCACTTGTGCATAGCAGAAAGTACTATATTGATCATCAGATGCATCTAAAGGACCTCGCTGGATTCCGCTGGTCTCCTGGTGCTCATTCCGACATCTTTCACTACATCCAGGCCTATACCACAGAAAAGGCCATTTCCTACCACCTCCATGTTAGCATCTTCACACAGCGGAAAGCATCAGAACTGCTCAGTTGAAGGCTGTGCATAAAGCTCCTCAGTGATCTGGAGTGGCAAAGCGGGATCATCCATGTCTGCACCAGTGACGCCGATATCAAACCTGAAGACAGAAGGCCTCACTAAGAATGTGCTAGACTCAAAGTTCGAGTCAGCCTGGCTAACGTCAATTGTGCCCTTGTCCATTTCCCTCAAAATACTCCCAATCAGACCATCATTCAGATCTCACTCTTACTATATCTTACATATATTCATATGTATCTCCAGGTATTTCAAATGGCTTTGCCTTGCTGCTGTCCACACCATCATGTCCAATCTCCATGATGTCCCTAGCAAGGGCCATACTTCTGATGGCTCCCTTGCTCTTGGTGCCATTATGATTTGGATTCTCAATTGTGCCCATCGTACTCCAGCATATCGGCTGTGTGGCTTGGCTGTGGAGGCCTGTCCCCAAATCCTTGTGGACAATGATGATGATGTTGACACAAAAGACCCAGATGCTGTCACAGCTCCCTGCATGTATGAAGCTGGCATCTACATACATACTTTATATGTGATATAGTCACAGACTCACAAACTCACATCTACTGCGTACCCTACTCCAAGATGTTCAATTCCCACTCCATTCTTCAGGCATATGAAAAGGACATGATGAATGAACTTCAGCATATTCTTGGAGTCAGTGAACTCCAAATCCCCTGACCACAGCCCCATACCAACCACACCAGCAACTGTTCAATCTGTCATACCATGGACATCCATCACCTCAGACCCTGAGATCGCCCCTTACCTGCCCTCAGTCCCTATCTTAACAGTGTTCCCCTTCCGAATCCCCCACACCCTCATGGTCCCAACATTGAGTATTTCCAACACCATGAAGGTGGCAACCTCAAACTCATCACTGATGACAAGGAACCCAAACTCCAGGAAAATCCTCACAATTCTCTCAAGACTGAAGGTTCATGTTATCTTGGAGCAGATGTTCTTCGACATTTTGCAAGAATCTCCAAATAAAAAGAGTCAGCATGAAGGCATGTGGACTAACATCCTGAATGCTCTCCAACATGAACTTGCAGTTGAGGATCTCTATCTAACCCTCAACCTTCCCTTCCATTCTGTCCAATATTCCATCACCTTCACCAATCAGTGGGTCCTGCATTTCGATCATTTTTTCGCCCCTACTATCTCACAAAAAGCTGGTCAGAACTTTGGGAAATTCCATTATTTCAACACTTATCTCAACCTCGTTCATTGCCTTTCACCCCTCCAACTGGCTTGTGTCCGCTCTGAACTCCGAACAAAGTGCAACATTTTGGCATGAATACCCCATACAGAGTCTGATTGCATGTGGGTTCACAAGAAAGATGGCTTCCTTCAAATGGATGCATCTTCACAGGTAGTATGGAGGGTCCCAAGATCTCCATAAATCCACTGCTCCTCATACACCTCGGTGGATGGGCCAAACTGCATCCACCTCTGGGGCTGCAACAGCTCAAAGAGGCAGAAGAGGAACCAGAATGGGAGGAGCGGAAGGAGTAAGTAGAAGTGGAAGACATGTAGGCATGGTAATGGTCAGACACCCCAACAAATCCTACCTTCTGTGTCCTTCCTGCCCTCATTTATATACCGCCTTTTTCACCTTCTGGCTTTCCACCACTCCAATCCAACATATTCCAAATGCAGTCACTCGCAAATTCGCATTCCTGTTCCAACAACAATACTGGCTCCTCCCCATATTCACCCACAATCAAGTCCCAAGTCATTCCGGTCCCCAGGAAGTCCTTTCCAGAAACACATTCCAGAACTGGCAGTTTCAAATGTACTTCTGGTAGCTTCTGGTGTCATTGCGCAGGTTCTGGAAACTGGAAACAGGAATGTGAAAGCTACAGAACTCATGGTGTCATATCATCATTCACATTCATTGAGGCACTATAAGGATTCTCCACACCTTATAAAATTAATGGAGAACCTCTTCATCAACGGTGTAAGATGTGTTCATGGTGATGGCAATGTAACAGTGTTTGGATCAGGGTCAGAGTGACTCACAGTGTGGACTTAGAATGAGAGCCAGCACAATCAAAGGATTGGTCAGCAAAGTAACCCTTCACATGACTCCCCAGCACCCACAAGCATCGCATGGTAGGTATTATGTCATCCTGTCGTACTAAAAATTGAACCCATCTCAGAACAGTTGATGTGCTATCTCTTGAGACCTTCACCACCTTCATAAATCCACATCTTTTCATTTCTCTCCCATAATGAGGTTTACACACCAAGATTCATTCACTTGATTTCTTTACAAACAACTGGCAGAAGCAATACCAAGGATCCACTGATGTGGAAATGTTGCACACAGCACCTGCCTCCATTGACGGAATTCCATTTTCAACATCTCCCTCATTCACCAACCAGAGAGCTGTCTGTAGGTGGCCCACCATGTCAGTGACCTCCACGTTTGCCTCCAGCAAAAATAAAAAAAAAACAGAATTCCCAGCCATTGAGAAACAATTGGACAAGGTAACTTACACTTTCAGTCATGAGTATGATATGACTGAGTTCATGTTAACTCTTGATGAAAATATCATTTCACCAACCTGTCCAAGTTCCAAGCTTTCCGGTATATAGGACCAAATTGAAGGTGCTACACTTAAGGAAAAATTCAATCCCCTGTATCCACTGGTGAAGTAGATTCACAGGACAGATGATCACAAAGGGCTGGTTGGGTATATTCCCTTCCTGACCCTGCCATTTCTTTCCAGCTGTGATGGCACTGTCAAGTTCATCCCCCATGCATGAAAGGATGGACACGTACCAAAGGCCACTGGAAATTTTTCATTTTTCTCGAAGAAATGGCAATAGAAGGCTAGGCATGTGATCGTGCCTATCACCTGAAAGGTCTTCCCAATTCCTACATGATCCATAAGTAATATGTATTGGTTCATGCTGGAATGCCCTCTCCAACATTTATAGATGCTGATGAGCTGGTGCCACTGAGGTGTCAATATATCCCGAGGGCTATTCTCCAAGACTAGCCATTTTTTACCCTGTTCACTCCATGGGTCAATAGCACCATCTGGGTCAGTGTAATTCTGCAAAAAAGGAGGGGCCTTGGTATCCTTGAGCTCTAGATGAGTCCAGAGTGTGTGTTAAGACCATGTTGATCTCCTGAGTGTAATTCTGGGATTTCAGAGTTTTGGATTCTCAGAAGGACTTTGGCTTCACCTTATGTATGTGGTGCAAGCTTGGGCTCAGTGAAGTATTTTGGAGTGAAGGTATTCGGAGGGATTCGGAGTAAGAACAGAGGATGGATTTAGATCGTATCTAAGTTGATTATAAGCTAAATGTACAGGAGTTGGATCTGGAGTTTATATATGGAATATGAAGGAGTATTACTAAAGTGATCAGCAATGCTTTGTAACAGAGAGGAGTTCAGATGTACAGTAACCAGAGCTGTGCTCCTAAGCAAGCACAGAATTGGGATTATCTACGAGGCGGAAACTAGTACGAAAGAAAAAACATATAAAAGAAGAGGAACTAAATATGGAACTCCGGAACTCTGGAGATGCATCTTGCACAAGAATGTACTGGAGTTGATCAGAGTATCTCAGAGGGGACCAGGGTACTGAACGAAGGGGCGAGAGTAATAGTGGGGTTTCCCCTGCGACTGAGTATTGTCACGAGCTGGTGCCTTTCCTCTTTCGACAACCATAGCCTCAAAGCTTCGGCCGATCTGCTGATATACTTCTACATAGTCCCAAATAAATTTGGGCGAGGCGGGTTCTCTACCCGAGATCTTTGCTTGATAGTAGATCCGGTAGTCGATGTTCTTTTTAAGGAGGTTGGTGATGTGCTCATGGTCCACCTTTGATTCGTTCTTTAATTTCTTGAATTCCTGAAGGAACAAATCTACAGCCTTGCCATTTTGCTTCAGGTCTTCTAATTTTTTCAGACTTTCGTGAACGAGGACGTCTATCTGAAAATAGTCCTTGATATTGTTTTGCAGCGTAGGCCAGTCGGGCTATGCTGCTGCTCCTACGGTTCCCATTTGGTTGCCGTCATCGTCGAAAGTTGCACGTGCTTCGTGCTCTGAGTATTCTTCTAATTTAAGCAGAGCATAGTCCTCTGCATCTCCTTCAAGGCAAGACATTACTGCCACCATGCGGAGTTTGTCTGACTTCCATTTCTGCTCCCCAAGCCACAGGGAGATTTTGATCATCCATAAACAGAAGTCTTTCCTTTTGCCATCCCAGTTTCCTGGGTCAGCGATTTTCTTGTTAATATTGTTTTTGGAATCCAAAGACAGCTCGGCGATTTGTGCTGCCAATTCTTCCATGGTTACTTGGGTAGACATCCTTACTGTTTAGTATCTTTCAACCAAACTCGAGGGATGTTACAAACGCAGGGGCGGAGGAAGTATTTCTTTGAACGCAAGTAGTAGCGTCGGAGGAGGAGAGAGGGGTAACAACGTCTTCGGGGTCCGCAGAGTCCGATGACCAAGTTGCACATGCACTACTGAATGTAGCGAGCGGGTTTCTTCAAAAGGAAGGTGTATCTCAACACAATCCTGGTATAGTTTTCGTCTGGGTAGGACTCTCCTCCTTGGAATTAGGACTGACCCCGAGTGATCGGAGTCTTTCCGGGTTCTGATTGGTGCGATCCGTGGTCGGGAGTAGAACATTGTAGTACTCATTATCAGACTCGCTTCACCATCAACCAACTCATCACACTCATTTGTATTATTTATGATTCTCAATCAGCTTGTACAACCAGCTCCAGCTCCAAATAATCAATCCAACCTGTGTTGGAACCCACCTTTGCTGAAGGCTCTGTTGGATGCTGCTCCGACCCTCCGAAATCCAAATGCAACGAAGAAAGCAGCAATTCCGAGCAAGTTGAAGCTATCAGATACCTGCTGCGAGGTGATACAGCAGCATATCGACCTTCTAGGCTTAGATTGCTATCGTTATAGCCATGACATTGACGGTCAAAGTACTCATAATGTTCATTCCCTGAGAGATGCTGACCTCCAATACTGTCCAGATTGTGCTTTCCAGAAACTTGAGGAGCTCCAGCTCCATATCCCAAATGCAATTGTGCGCAATGTCCGCACCAAGTACTCCATCCGAATGAGCAACTCAAAACCACTGACCACCCGGCATACTGCAACGTCTGTCACTACTCTTGGGTCCTATAAACCTAAATATATGCGATGTACTCGGCTCTATCAATGCCTGTGTGGCACAACAACCACCGCAGTATCACGGGAAATCGGTTGGGACAATGTTGACTGTCCATCATTCATTCATCTTGTGACCACGGATGATGTCGCTGGTAATCAGAGTAAGATTCTCATGCCTGCACCCTTTCCGCTTACTTCAATTCACTACCAGACCCAAGATTACTCTCAATCGATGAGATACCAGGTGTTTTATCCCACTCTGATGCATCCCTCGAGACGCTCCAAATGTCCCGTGATCCACACATTCCCCTCGAACCATGCCTCCGAATATATGCGCTCGGTCTTCTTTGGAATCAGATTCCATTGACTCAGCTTCAGCATCTTTGCCGCCAATGGGCTCTCGACAACCTTGGTGGCACTGCAGGTGACAATCACTATCGCTACATGCTTAGTGACCATGAATCCACATCGCTTTATCGTACCATTGCCCGTGAACATGGTGTCTGCCAGCGCACTACAGCTGAAGACAATCTTGATTGTTGGTTTAACACGGAAAATCCAAAGTTACCATATCCCATCCTTTCCGAGTCATGCTTATTTTACCAGCCCCACATTTCATCGGAATCTAATCGATTCATGCTTGTCATATCCACTCCGCAGCGACGGAAAATGGCCTGGGAATTTGGTCACAAACGTCAGATCATCATGGATGGCACCTTTGGCATCAGCACTGCCCGCATTCTTTTATTTATTCTCATGGTCATCGATGATAAAAACAAAGGTGTACCTGTTGCTCAGATTCTTTTCACTGCCTGCAAAGATGCTCGTGCTGTTCATGCGGACTATATGTAATAACAAACTACTCGAAGAACTCCTTGGAAGATGGAAGACAGGAATGGGGAAAAACGAGCTACACGAGGAGTTTGAGATGATTGTAGCCATCACCGATAACGACACTCTGGAAAGGTTTGCTCTGAAGGCTAACTGGGCCAAGTCCTGCTGCTTTTATGTCGATTTCACACCTGGCAAGCGTGGCGAAATGGGTTGATTCGCTCCACAGAATCATTCCAATAGATGAGCAATGTTTGCTCCGCTGACGACTTGCAAAATTTCTCATGAAGCTTTTGAAGGATGTCACATCATACGAGATGGCTGTCACAATGTACAACGAAGAGCTCTCATACTTCGAAAGACTCAAGGAGGCCGCACAAGACTTCTCACTCGAACAAAAGCAATGTGTGGCCTTGCGTTCCTCACATACTTTCAAGACTACCTTAAGTCCGAGGCTTGGTGGCTGTCATGGTCGCCAGGTGGCGTTCTGGAAGCAGCACATCCTGATCGTGTGGCGAAGACGACAAATCACCTCGAGTCTTTCAATGGTCGACTCAAGCAAAAATTCTTTGGTCCATACCACCATAATGGACGTCTACCACGCCTTGATATCTGGGTCATCATACTCATTACTCGTGTCCTTCCGGACTTCTTTGACCGACACGACAGGATTAAACAAGATGAATATCAACGCGCCATGCGAGGTGGCTTCGGTCCACAACATGCCCGTAATGACTCAGCAGACGCTGGTGCTTCCGAATCATCAAGCTCGAACTCCTCAATTGCTGAGCAGCTCGACCCATTGGACGATTGGGATGAAGAATCAATGATTTACGACATGGTCGACGAGGTTCCTTTGTTGGAGAACGAGGAGGTTTCTCCTGACGATGCAATGGTTGAATCCATGCCTTCCTTTGGACTCAAGCTCAAGCTTTCCGATGACGGCAAGTTTGCTAACATATCAACAAAACTCGCTGGCATGGAAGACTCCCTGGACGCCGTGGATTTGTCAATGTGGGATGAGCAAGCCTTGGACTCTGCCGACATCCTCATGAACTTAAACATCAGCGAGTCAGACCCTCAGAGCGACAACGATGAGGCACCACAACTTCAAGTTGGACTTTCACCGAACATCTCGATTTCTGGTCGAAACAATGATCTCGAAGGAATAGCACTCCAAGATGTCCTTGCTGCCGAAGACATGGTCTTGCTGGCCCTGCAAAAAGCGCTCGCTGTCACAACAAACACCAAGATCCTCGACATCCACATCAGCGAAAGTCTCCACAACCGCCTCAACGGCACTTTTGAACCACTCACTCTCGCCATCATGCAACTCACCTGACTTCAAGTTGCCAGCAGAGCCAAACTACTTGAATGACGACAACTCCAAGTCACGGCCAACCACTCATTGTCCAGCAGCAAAAAAGCTAAAGCAACTCAACCTCGAACCCTTCCTTCTACAGACAAAAGAATCCTGCAAACCGTCATATGGCTTCCGCTAGGACTCCGAGTCAGAGTATTGAAAACTTAAAGTTCTGTATTGTCAACCAGCATAGTAGCAGTAAGACTTTTATGACAAATGATTCATAATTTCTATAAAATAATACTTCAGCTACCACTCGCTGTGATGGTGACTTCCATCTGCCAGATATGCGACGAGTGCTTGAGCAACAGACTCCCACCCCGAGATATGGTTGTTCCCACAGTCACGTGATCGATGTGCGTCGCAATCATGCCTCGAGTTTCGCTGGTGTGTAATCTGTTTCCTAAGGGGGGAAGTTCTACGTAAAAATCTTCTACACCTTTCTTCCTTGCTAATCATAAACATATGGTGTGCTATCTGGTGTATTCGTCTACCTCAGGGTTTGCATCCCTGGCTTACTCGTCCAAAACTGACTCAAACACCCCGGCGTGGGGACCCAATGCGTCGCTCTTTGCAAACTAGGCACGACCCTAGCATGGACTAATCACTCCCAAAGAGGAGGACTGAGAAGGGATATGTAATGGGACAAAAACTACCCTTCCTAGGGGTTCCTCTAAAGGCAGCAAGGGAAACGAAGCGCAATCTTGGGAAAGGTCCCGAGGCCCCACTTAATGCTGTGGATCGCGTGTATGACGAGTGAAGAGGAGAGATGAGTCAATGGTCCAGGTGATGTATGAAGTCTAATCCAAGTGTTGCGAACTCTCAAGTTAAACCTCGCAAGGTAAAGCTCGCGCCCAAGCACCACTGGCTGGACTCAACACACAACGACAGGGAGGGGAAAGGATAGAGGTCGTCTTCCTTAATATCAGTCCTTTGAAAGGACAAGACACAAATGGATTAGACTGGGGGAGCCAGTCATCTAAGGTAGGGTTTATATAGTGTACAGGAGTGCGCACGGACCAAGCAGTGCGTGAGAGGTATTGCTGTATATACATAGGTAAAGTAAAGAAGCAAGTGTGAGATATAATGAGTGGTAATTAAAGGGGTGTGTTCAGGGTCAGTGGAGATTAGATACATGAGGCATGACGTCATAGGTTCTAGACCTGATCATGTGTGTTTCCCACGGTCACGTGCTATGTCACGTGATTCTGAAAGTGAAAATGTTCTAAGTCCAAAAAGTTTGAAAATATAGTATATCATAACACTACTGACCGTCAGCAAGTACTCGAACGTTGGGTTCCAAGTGCCAGCAATTTCGCGGATCCTTCGGTATGATCCTGGGACCATCGTCGGATTATCTGGTCACATGCTAGAGCACAGGGCTGGTCCGGCCAAGGGAGATCGAGCGGTTCTAGCCTTTTACATGAGAGACAACATCCATGAATTCCTGGGGGTCTCTCGCAATAATTACATGCATCACTCAACATACGAGAAGTTTATGTAGCTATGTTATTCTAGCAGCCATGTACCTTACATTAAGTACCCTGGTTACCGATCATCCGGAAACGATACATGTCCATGCTGGCTTCCACGATGGCCGCTTCGGCTCTTTCCAGCTCTCCCATATTGCAGCCCAGCTCGGAAATAACCCCACCTGCATGGCATCCAGTCGAGCATTATGCATGATATGGAGCGGAGACTCCATCTCCGGCCAACAACCCTGCAATCGTGAATCAGCCGAACAGTAAAATAACCAAAGGAAAGCATATTTGGAAATAGTCGTATGCTTGCTGCAATAGCAGTCACACCTCAGAGTGACAGCAGTGCTCCGGATACTCCGGAATATCATAAACCCACCATGGATCTACAAATCTACGGCAGGGCAGATCCATGTTCGGCCGCTAGTTCGGCAACATTCTACCGACATTGGAAACCCCAGTCGATTTGCCGGGATCAATGGACAAGATTTCCAGCCCTACAACCTCTGCCGAAAATGGTTGAAGGAAGAAGATCGGCCAGGATTGAGCTACAGGCAGGCGGACGGATTGTTGATGGGCATATGCCCCAAGGAAGTATGCTGAAGTACACTATGAACAGATCAGTAATCCAGGTTATCCAACGGATTCATGAAGCTTACCACATCCACCTTTAAGTTTTGCAGCCAGTTTGCTGGCCATCGATCAACCGGCAATTGATGGAGATGGATGACCGCCACCTCAAGTCTGCACTGATAATAAGAGAGGATCATATGGAGCCAGGAAGTGTTTAGCTCCTCGATAAGTAGATTCAAGTTGGGCTCCATCTGGAAGATAATGGGATGGGGCAATTATGGAGCATTCAAACTTCCGCATTTAAATGTTTCCTTACTGTCGGCGCCGGAAACAATGGCCGGAAATAGTCCAGTCCACATTGGCTAAATGCCAATGTCCTGCCATTCGTCCTTATGGGTAATCTCGAGATCAACCCGTTACCGCCCTGAGAGTATTCATCCCGGGCATGTCATTCCAAATTTGGATTTCGGCGTGACCACTACTCTGGCGAAATGTCCATACACAGACAGGATGCTATTCGACGGTCACTTTGTACAGATCGGTACATACGGAAACTCTGAGCTCTATCCAGAGCGGCTCCGCCTCCGGAAATGGTGTATGTCCATGCTTGCTTCTACTATTGCCGCCTTGGTCCTGGCAAGCTCGGCCATGTTGCGCTCGAGCTCGGCTATGACCACTCCAGGGAACACGTCCAAGCGAGCATTATGGTCTACATCCAGAGGTGGCAAACCCTCCAGCCAACAGTGCTACTGTTGTAAGTATGCCGGACATTCCAATGGAAAAAGAAATCATACCTGGAAGAAATCATACGCCACTTCCAACAAAAGGTCGGTCTCGGCATGGTACTTCCGATCTCCATAGTCATTGATATCCTTGATCCACCAAGGATCTACCAATCCATGCGGCGGGTCTGGGTTCGGCCACCAGTTCAGTAACAGATTTGCAACTTCGGCCATTCCAGCGATCTTACCAAGATCTAAGCCCATTATTCCGGCTTGGAATAGGTTGGGCGTATAGCTGTGTGAAAAGCAAGTCGGCCAAACAGCAGCTACTGGAGGGGCAACCGATTGCTGATGAGCATATGCACTGAGGTAAAAGTTTGTTATGTGCTGCGACTGAATCAGAAACCGCATCATTTCACAGGATGGCATTCGTCCGGCTTACCACATCAATGCTCAGGTTATCCATCCAATGATCTGGCCATGCATCAGCTGGCAGGTCGTGGAGATACATGACTGCGACTTCCATCCTACACTTGTAGTAGTATAGGATCATATGCAGCCATGAGATGGACAATTCATTTACATCAAGGGTGAAGTTCGGCTTCATCATACTTATGCGAGGAACTCGAGGGTGGGAGCTATGGTTAGGTCAGGCACTCCCGATATATATATAGGCGATCCGAGACAATCTCGGAACATTCCGGAACTGGACACAATGCCCGGCGGAAATGATTATCCCATCATGGATAACATCTGACGGGGTCCACAATACCTCATTCGTTGATATGTGACTAAACAATCTGGGATGGCCCAATGTGGGATAGGTCCCGAGAGTGTTCCAGGCAAAAGAAGTATATTACTCAGACATACCATGGGGGATTGGGCTACTACCATCGGCCGGAATCTGGCTGGATGCCAAGCATCATTCCTGGTCCGACTTGCATCGATCCCGAAGCCGTGAATACATAGCCTGCTGCCGGGATGCATAGCATGTCAGGCCAGTGTCTCCACGTCGCTCGCTACGGCCCACTCTATTCTCCCATTCCTCAGATTTGTGGTCAAGGTATTGTACATGCAAACTCTGATTCCAGGAGTTCTTCTTCCTCTCTCCAGTGATCCATTGTGGCTTTCACTTGCAACCAATGTACCTGGTAAACTGCAGAGATGACATTAGATTGCACAGCATCTGGAGGATGCAGGGCCTTATATTCGGACATGCAATCGTTCATTTCCATGTCGCCTGGAATGTCCATAGACCAGAACCAAGCCAATGCTTGATTCCGGTGATTCCGGACGTTCGGGGTAGTGACCGCAGTGCTAACCTTCAGGTCCTCGTCCTTTAGAGGCCGGTACCTAGCAAGCATGCTGTCATCAGTACCGAGACTGATCATTGCCATCCAGGATCGGCGATAGATTGCCACTTGCCGGGTAATCAGGGCTTCTGCAGCATTTACCCTGCCCCAGGCCCTAGTAGTCTTAGCCTGGCTGGTAGCATGCCGAACATCGGTACGGAACAGTACCACCTTGTCTGCCAATGCAAGACGTATTTCATGCAAGGCATCGTTCACTTGGCCAGCCCAGAGTTTCAGCTCCAGATCTATGAGCCGTCCGGCTCCGAAGGATTTGCATTTATCCGAGCCGAGCACTGATGGCAAAGGGAACCTTGTAAGATCGGGTTGCTCGGCTTGTGGGCCATTCAGAGCGTCTTCGTTGTTTTCATCACTAGCCCAATCCAAGCCGTCAGAACCGGTTTCATCCAAAACCCCATCTCCAAGATATGCCGATGCTTCAGATATGAATCCAGTGATTTTGGCCCCAAGCCGGTTGGCTCGTCAAGCAATTGCAAGCTTTTGCAGATCGGTCCCTCGACTGCCCATCCGTCTGAAGTCTCTTTTCAGACCTATGTGAGCCTCCTCCATTTTGAGTCCCTTTGCTAGCCAGGTTGCTGCTCCATGGTGTGAACTGCAATTGTTAGGGATGCCTTGCAGCAATTCCAGTTCTACCGATCGCACTGTTGGAGCTGTCATGGAATCGGTCAGAAGGTCTGGCCGAATCCTGCAGCAAGCATACCTTTTTGAAGCTGGACCTCAAAGATATCCATGCAGGATGGGTCTAAGATGTGCCCGTCCATCGCCTTCCTTTCTGCATGAACCCATGTTGCTCTCAAATCCTCCGCGATTCCCGAATCGAGATCGAAGAATGCTGCACGGGCCGCCGCCGAGGACCTCCTAGCAGCCTTGAGCTTTCTTGCAAGGCTCCCCCCTGAGAAGCTCCTGTCAGCTCGATTTATTTATGACATGGCTGGAATGCTAGTTACCCATTCGGATCATCTTTAAGAAATTGGAATCATTCATTTGAAAATCGAGAAGCTCTTGCCAGTGTTACGTGTGGGCGTAGCAAACTCCTATTGAGCGTGCGTATGACGTCGCACCTCTGTCACTGAGCGTATCGAAGATGCGAATCGGACTTGTCACAGAAAACCTGCAGGGCGAGAGGCTGTCCATCTCGCGTGCCTAATCTGCACCGGGGCTCTTGTCGTTGAGCATGAAAACCTGCCTAGGGACCTTAGGCCTAATCACCTCTGGTAAGAGCAAGACAGTTGTTGGGTGGGCTGACCACCAGTGGAAGAGTGTACAGTTGTTGGGTGGGCTGACCACCAGTGGAAGAGTGTAGGGGAGCGGAGGTCCAAGAGCTTAGGGGAGGATGATCCTAAGGAGCTTGACTACACCGTGGATTGCGTAGATCACGGTTAGAGTTTAGCGGTAGCGAAACTCTAACTTAAATACTAGTATACAGTTATTTAGTGCAGGTCTACTGAACCTAAATAAGGGAATACTAAATAAGGAAAGCTCGGAAGGAATCGGAACAGACATGGGAGAATACGGATGGGAGGGATCGGAACA
>JBBPRI010000448.1:0-14547 GCA_038092955.1 Boletus pseudo-olivaceus
ACCTTTGCCTATCCGAGACGACAGTCAAGACTTGAAGAGATACGCCAGGCATAGTAAGCCCTGGTACGACCTAGTCAAGAGATAGTTGCTGCCTTGAGAGCGGCACATTAATCTAACTCAGCAAGCTCCCCTTTACCTCTTTCATCCCTTCGCTTATCCTTTTTGGGGTTATCAGTATTACGCCCCTTTCCCAGCAGGTCAGGTCGTAACAGCCACCACATGCACAACCGTCCACGTGAGACACCTCGCACACCATCTCCTCCTCCCGCATACGAGCCACCTCCTCGTGTGCCTATTCCAACTCGTCAACCTACACCTGCTCCTTCCAGAACCACTACCGGAAACCCTGCTCCCACTCCAATTCACATAAACGACGACGTCCTCACTTCTACACCAGCCCTTCGTAACTTCTGGAGAAATGGACGCCATCTTCAACTCCTCCAACAGAGCTTCCCGGCTTCGGGTGGAGCTCCGCCTATCGCACAGCCCCACTCCTCCTGTCACTCTGCCACCATCGAGCCTCTCCCCTCCACTCCTTCCTCTTCAACTGTCCATCGACGATCTGATGGACGAGACTTGGCCCATCTGGGTCGAGTACCCCAGTCTTCCTCGTGGGGAGATGTCCCTTCCGGACACTCCCAAAACCTCGAACACCACCGCCGGAACCTCCGTTCTGGTGGTTCCTGACCTCCCGTTTCCGCCTCTGAGCTTTCCAGAGGTCGAACGGCTTTCGAGGCAATATTGCGAAGACAACGTGAAGATGGAGGAAGAAGACGGCTCCCTGAGCCTTTGGAGGGAGATGCTGAACCTGGTCTCACAGGGACAGAGCAATCAAACACCCCCCCCTCCGGAGATCGAGGAGACCGGCAGATTGGCGTACCGGACGAGGATTAGAGGCTCAGAAGTTCCTCTCCCGTCCGGCATTAATTATATTCCTTTCTCCGCTTACGAGGCTGAGCCCCTCGTCTCAATTTATGAATCAGCAGGTTTCCCTATTCCGGTATCCACATTGAATCAAACCCTGACAACTTACGTCCACGAAGCAGGTTGGGAAGTATATCACCGCTCCCAATTCCCCTACTTCACTGACCTAATTCGGCAACTCCAACACGGCAACCCCAATTACGAGTTTCCTGAGAATCACTTCCAGGATCTCGCTTCTCGCCGCAGTTTAGATTTTAATACGTGGTGGTCACGTATCGCCAATGTCCTGACTACTCGGGACCACAACAAGGGTTTGGATTCAGTGTGGAGACAGGGCTTTCGCCCTTATTCAGGTTTTGTCACACAGCTGTCACGAGCACAAACGCGCATTCGGGTATTAGAGGCGTAGTTAGAGCGTCATGGGGAGGTATTGTGGTCAGAACGAAGCTTACGTTCCCGCTTACAGCTAGTCAAGGTCGAGAATCTCGCATTACAGGTTCAGCGAGATGGCTATCAAGAGCGTCTTGCCGACCACTTCTTTGAGGAAGAACAATTACGTCGCCTCAACTGAGATCTCACCTACGATCTCAACTCCCATCATGCTGCTGCTCACAACCCTCTCCCGCAACTTCCTGTTTCCTACTCCTCCCACACTCTGGTAGAAGAAGTCGCGGAGATATATCAAGATGCCACTCCTTCCATCGGAACTCGCCCAGCTTCACCGGAAAGAAGAGCAAGATGAGCAAATCGGACGATTCATCCAAGCTCGCGGGCAGACCTTGCTATCACCACCGATCAAGGTCTGGCCTTTACCAGTGTACTTAGGAGGTCAGTACGTGTTATGACCTGACCTGCTGGGATAGGGGTGTAATACTGACAACCCCAAAAGGATAAGCAAAAGGAGGAAAAGGGTAAGGTGGAGCTCGCTGAGTTATTTGTAGTGCCGCTCTCAAGGCAGCTACTACTTCTTGACTAGGTCGTACTAGGGCTTACTATGCCTAGCATATCTCTTCTGTCTTGACTGTTGTCTTGAAATAGGCAAAGGGTAAAGGTGATAAAGCTGGTATCGCTGGCTAAGTGGAGATGATAGCTTATGGCTTCTTAGGTCAAGACCAAGTGAAGGGATAAGACGACTTAGATCGAACTGGGGGCTACGATACAAGTACGTCCCTACTTATAGTCTATGGCTCAGTGCACGGACCAAGCTGTGCTGGAGATAAGAAGGGAAAGTGATACTAAATAAGGGAATGTGAGGGTTAAGGGTTAATGGAGATTAAAGATAAGAGAGAAGGTGAGGTATGACGTATGATGATGTCATAATGACATCAGAGGGCTGGAGCGGTCTAGGTATGATGTCAGGGAATTATGTAAGTGGTCTAGATGAAGTCTAGATCGTAGGAGGAAATAAGGAAGGGGATTACCAGGATCATGTGGGGAGGATTCCCAGGGTCACGTGATGCGTCCGGTACTAAATAGAAAGTACGAACGATCCCACCTCAAAGGGGGATCTAGGATCTATCCCACCTCTAGGGTTCTACTAAGGATTTGAGGGGTTTGAAGGGAAGTAGCATCAAGATCATAACAGTACGTAGGAGAATGCCAGCTAGAAGAAGGGGAGAAACACCAGCAACATTTACCTGAATACAACTCTTTTGTAGAATCTTTTCTCTCTTTAAATTGTTTTCTTGTAAAAGGGGGCTTATCTCATCATTCCTACTATACTCATCTCAAGTCTAATATAGTTGTGCGTTCTTTAATGTGGGATGACATCATCATCCCTAACCCTCATTATTTTGAGGAGACGCATTACTTGAACTTTGAGAAGTTCGTAGGAGACCCCTTACCAGCCTGGTGGCTGAGGAGAGAAAGTTTCCATAGGGTTCTTCAGAGAACTTTTTCTAACCCTGGTTCAACTCAAGTTTCTCCTACTATATCTAGGCGTTCTGCGGCTTCTTCGCCGCTCCTCCTGCCTACCCTGCCACTGCCTACTGTTGCTCCGAGTTTGCTACGCTTGGACCCTCCCACTCCACCCTTGGAGCCTGTCCTGGAGGACACTTCAGTGCCATCTTTCTCTTACCTTCCTGTGGTTGAACCCGTAGGGGAGTATCGTCATGACTTTCATTTTTCCACCCCTGCACCTATCTCTCCAGAACTATTGGAACTCTCTTTTGGTTCCGAGGCTACTATGCCTACTGGTTCTCCTCGTGCAGAGATAGTCTTTGACGACCCCTCTGCTCGCTTACGCGAAGACGAAGAGGTCATTAGACCCTTCATGGCATCTCCGGAAACCACTCCTGGTTCTCCGGCGGAATCTATGTATGTATTCTGCTCCGCCCTCTTCTACAGTTTCTGAATGGTCTGAACAGGAAGATTTTTTAATGGATTCTATCTACACAACTCCTCATGCAAGACCTGCGGTAACTCCTAGGCCAATGTCACCTTTGGAATTGGACTTTATGGAATCGGAAGCTGAACCCAAAACTCCAGCTCCAACAGCTCGTACTCTTACGGCCTTGGAACCGGAAGACGATGACAGTTCAGACGAACTGGAGATCGAGATAATTGTGCAGACGAGTGAAGTAGTGGAAATTGCGGTTCCAACTGCAGCACCAACTATCGTTCCTTCTATTCCTCATGCTCTCATTATAAATGATGACGCTGACGAAATTCCTTTTCATCAGACATTTTTTGCCTGCCTTTTTATCTTCTAGATAACCAACCAACATGTCTTCTACCTTCAAAATCAACTCTTCCATTCAATCTCGCATCCCTCTCCTCACCAGGTCAGGCAACTACAACGCCTGGGCTCGCATCATACGCTCTGTCCTCACCATGCAAGGTTGGTGGGGCTACATTGAAGGCAATGTCAACTACGCTGCCCAAACCACCAATGAGACCAGAGCCGCATATTTCAAAGGAGATGGAGGAGCGCAAGCTCTTATGTCAATTTATATTTCTCCAGATATGCAACACCTCCAGGAGTTCGACTATGACTCGAACAACACGTCCCTTGTGAAGGGATTATGGGAGAAGTTGGCCGCCTTTTATGCACCCTCCGGTGTCACCGGACAGTTTTATCTGTTCCGAGAAGCTATTTGTTTCTCAGTAGACAAACGCAAGGATCTTTCCTTGCAGATTAACAAGCTTTTCTCAACATTCAATCAAATGTCACAAACCGGACTGGTCCCAGGCGACCAACTCAAAGCGATGATTCTTCTTTCCGCTCTCCCTTCTTCCTTCGACACCCTCATATCTACACTTGTCCAGATGCAAGCCACCGCCAACATGACACTGGACAAAATTCTTCCAAAGATTATGTCCAAGACCTCTCTTTAGGCTTCTATATACCTCTGCTCCCCTCGCCGCTCGCGTTTCCAGTTCTGCTAACAGAACCAACGCAATTCGCCGCACTCCCAACTAGCTGACCTGCACTCACTGTGGCAAGCCTGGCCACACAGTTGACCGCTGTTGGGCAAAGCACAGGAAACTGGCTCCCCAATGACCCTCTGGTGCTGGATCCTCGTGTCCACAACAGAGGAGACCAAACCAAAATGCAGCTTCTGGTTCTACATCAGCGAACCATTCCAAATCTAGCGACACCTAGCCAGACCTGGCTAGACCAAATTGCGCTCGCAAGGTTTGCCAGACCTACACACCCTCACCACGAAATACACCTCTTGGCCTGACGAGCCAATATCTGGCCAGTGAGGCGCTGTCCTGGCCGCCTCGTCGGATTTGTGTGAAGCTAGCCAGACCTGGCCAGCCCTTGCAATATCTTGTGAGGTTGCTGTGGAAGCACAGCTTACTAGGTCCCACTAGGTCTCGCTAGGCCTGGTTGGGTCTCGCTAGGTCTCGCTATGATCTCGTCTTCTTGCTAGATCACCCCAATGCTAGTCCAATTACCACCAAATACTTTCATTACTGCCAATACAATACACTGTTTCTAACACGCTTGCGAGTCCAAAGCACAATAACAATATGATATGGAAGCACCCGAGTCCGTATGCAGAGCAATGCAAGAGCGTCCGAGAGGCAGTGACAAAAAAATTGAAGTTCGTTCAGAAACCATTCTTGCGAGCACGAGTCTTGCTAGCAGTTGTTGCTTTCTTTCTTGGTTTTGCAGAAACATTGCCGTCAGCAGTGAGATCTTGAAACGGTCGTCATGACATGCATCGGGAGTGTGGTCACTGGTGGCATGAGCGGCGAGTCATGGGGTGTGGAGTATTCACCTCCGCATGGCCATACTGGCGGGGTGCGAACAGTGAGGTGGGGTGCGAATGAGGGTGCTGGTGCTGGTGGTCACTGACTCACTATTGGCAGGGTGCATGAGTGGCGAATGGGGGTGGGGAGTACTCACCTGGCAAGCGGTCATGCTAGTGTTTGCGCTGGTTAGTGTGTGAGCGGCAAGATTAGGTTCCACAGGCAGATGCGGCAGGCGTTGCTGATCAAAGTTCAACTCGGCTTGTGTTGAGATGCAAAATGAGTTAAGTTCAACACGTCACGTGCTAATTTAGGGCTAGTACAACTGACCTTTTGAGTGCCAATGAGCCACCAGCCACCACGGAGGTCACAACAACAATGGCAACCACAACTCAGGCAACGACGACGCCTTCGCCCTCTCACCCAACTCGCATTGTTCCTTGCATTTGCACTCAACACGCCAACGATGCAACAGCACAACGCGCACAATTGTGTGCGCATTGTGCCGTCACATCACTTGCCCACTGGTCTTCCTTGCCCTCTCACCCACCTCACCCTTGCCCTCTTGCTCTCCTCACCTTACCCTCCTTGCCCCCTGGCCCTGGCCCTTTCGCGTCCCTGCCAGCCACTGTGATTGTTTCAACCACCAGATTCTGCCCGTGCAATCCTTCTTGGCCTTCCACTTTTTACCTCCTCTTCTTTCGCCTCCAAAGGATTGATTATATATCCCGCTTTCGTTTATCGTGGTAATCCCTCCCAGCCCATTCCTTTCTCCAAGCCCATGTTGGCTACCTTTCCAGTCCCCATTCTCACTGCAGAGGCAGTCAGGGATCTCCAGGGTCAAGATGCACTCTATAATCTCTGGACAGGTAAACTGTTACACTCCAATACTTTCTGACGCCCCATCTCTGATTTTCTCCCTTTATCAGTCTTCACAAAGTGCAAAAAGTCTGTCCAAGATGGCCGCCGTCTGGAGAACATCTCTTGGCGGCTGTGGTATCACAAGCTCGCTCAGGCACAAGTCTCCTACCGCCCATCTACCCTGGAATTGGCCACACCTCATCCGACAGGCGACCGATCCTGCTCCTCATATTTCCTGCCCACACTAACGAGAAGGTGTCACCCCAATGCCAAGGTGAGCGCCTCTCCAACCTGCGAAAGCAATCCAGCAGACCCGGCGTTGTCACCAGACCAGAAGAAGAGGAAAAAGAAGAAGAAAAAGGAGGCAAACAAGGCTCCCTCCAACAATGTGTCCTCTGCGCTACCACGAAAGTCAACCTCAGACACTGAGTGTCTTCCTGTGCCTGGCCGAGGTAATGAAACATTCACATTCCGTGAGGAGCTACTCGATCCAAAATGTTTTTCAACAGATCTCCAAAGCTACTGGGGAGGGAGAGCATGTCCAGGCCATCTTCAGTACACTGACGACGATTACCTATAGCTTGGAATCCAGTAAGAATGACGAACTCAACCTTCTCTCATGATCTCACTGCGTTCACATGTTTCACAGATGCCAACTCAGAAACCATCGATTCGAGGGTCAAACAGACAGACTCCACCGTAATCAGCCATGTTATCACAACCACCACCCGGGCCGAAGTTGAGGAAAAGAACAGCACAGACATCCAGAAAACGGAATGCTCCGCCAGCGCGAGCGAGGGAACTGTACAAGCTTGGGTGGATGTGTCCACCTTCTCCTCCCTTGGAACTTCTGGCAATGGCCAACAGCGACACGACACGCAATCAGCCACACAGGTCTTCCCCTCCGCCTCAAAGGTCGTTGAAGGTCGACATATGATGGCGCCATCAAACCCCACATGCACCCCCATACTCGGAGAACACTTGATTCAGATCGAGCGTTCACATCGCATAAAGATGGATCACGTAGTTGCCCATCTGACGGACAAACACGAGGAGTACACTACAAGCGCTCTTGTGGAGCACAGTTTGTCACTTTTCAAATGGAAAACGAGAGGCTTCTGCATGAGATTTCTGCCTCGGCTTCTCGAATTACCCTGCTTGAGGACCAGCTGAATTCTATGGCCATCATCGTGTCACAGGATGACAGAGTACACTCAAACATCAACACCATCACCACCACCATCACGTTGATTGCCACCACCATCACCACTGTCACCACCCGGATCGAGCAGTGGAAGCACGTGGGTGGCACGAACAACTGAGGACAAGTGACCATCTCGAGCGAGGAACTGGAGTGACTCTTGTTAGACATGTTTTGCACATTTTCTCGAATGATGGAACTTCAGCAGTGTTACACTGAGCTGTCAAGAGATTTCAGCTCAGTCCGCCACAAACTCCAAGTGACGTTGTCGCTAGGCACAGCAGATCACGGCCGCATCCTGAGAAAACAACATACTTTGGCGCGACCTCGCTGCCGCTTCCTCTCGAGTGACTGAACTATGACAGTGTTACGACGGGCAGTCAAAAAAGCTCGTTTCTGCATGCAAGGAGTTGCAAATTAAGGGGTCGTCGATCGCAGAGAAGGATCGTACGATCACCTCCTTGACAGCCCAAGTTGCTCAATGGAAGCAGCCAGACGCCATGAAGGCAGAGCAGATTGCTACTGCTTGCCAAGACTACGAGAAGGTCTAGAGAGAGCTCTCCGCCTCCGCCTCCCAGACAGCCAAACTCCAGAGGCGCTACAACATGCAGTCAAATGAGAACATCAATATTCGCAACGAGCTTCAAACCAAGGTGTCCTTGTTCGAGGAGAAGGAGCACATGATCACGAGCCTCACCGCTGAAGTTGATCAGTGGAAGCGCACGGATGCTATCAAGGTAGAACAATTCGCCGCTGAACACCGAGCTAAGGAGAAGCTTCAGCAGGACCTTGCATCCTTCTCCTCACAGATGACTGATCTCCAGAAGCGCTACGACGCGCAGTCAAAGGCTATTCTCTCTATTCGCAACGAGCTTCAAACCAAGGTATTGCTGCTCAAGGAGAGGGAGCACACCATCTCCTCCCTGACTACCAAAATTGCCCAGACGAAGCATGAAGACAGCATGAAGGTGGAACAGGTTGCGGCGGCACACAAGAATGTTGAGCAGCTTTGGCTCGAACTCTCCTCCATGTCCTCCCAGATCACAGAGCTCCTGAAGCGTTGTGATGTGTGGTCGAAGTTTGGGGCTCGGTTGTCTCCGTGACAAGATCCATCGAATTGAAATCTTGTATCCCAAGGGCACAGATCAGGCCCCAGTTAAACCATCTGGACACGCAGTGTCTCAGCACATCGCTGTGAGAAACAAATTTGTTTTCAATGAATGAAAACAAAAAGAAAAGAAAGTGGGGTGCGAGTTTCCTCGACCCAGGGGATTGTGTGTTACAGGTTCGGTGGAAGGGGTTGTACGACGATGCATGATGACGCTGACAAATCCAGCGAGTCTGGATGTGGTCGAGCGATGAGGAAAGGAAAGGGAATGACGAAGGGCCAACAGTGGCCAGAGATGAAGACGACGAAAATGAAGTGAGCTGCTTAGTGGTAAAAGCTAAACTGTAATTCCTAATTGGAATACAAAAGTAATAGTCCCAGGCATTCCCAGGACTTATCCTAACTAGGGGGATATTAAAATGTAACTAAGGAAAGAAATAATAATAAAACCCAAAACAATAATGCTAACGTAAGGTAAGAGGACAAGCAACAAGGTAGTGAAAAGAGGGGAAATCAGTCCCTATGAACCTAGGGAATATTAGTTCCCTACATCGCGCATGCGTTGGAGATGAAGAACAAGCAGATGGAGGAACTTCGTCGAGACCTCACCGCATCCACCACTCAGAACACCGAGCTTCAGAGGTTGTACAAGACGCTGTCAAGAGAGGTCAGCATCGCCCGTGATGAACTCCAAGTGAAGACGTCGACATACGAGGGCACCGTCACCTCCCTCACTGCGCAAGTCGACCAGTGGAAGCGTGCGGATACCGAAAAGGCAGAGCGGATCGCGTCTACCCTCAAACAGGTTGAGATGCTCCAAACAGATCTCTCCACTTCTCCCTCTCAACTCACCGAGCTCCACGCCTGTTACGATTTTGCATAAGTAGAAACAAGCACTGGAAATATATCAGCTCGTACCATGTCAGTCCTGTATCTTTGTCCTCTGTCACACTTTTTTCAATCCGCCATCAGGGTCCATGGCTCCAACTGCCTCTCAAGTTGCTCGAGTCTCTTATCATCCTTAACCTTGACCCCACAACACTCCCCAACGTGAAAATACCCTTACACTCCTCCCGGACCTTAAATTCGCTCCATTCAACTCTCCAGCCACGTGCATTTCCTCGTCCACGTGAAGTTGATAGAGCACTCCACACACTCTCAGACCACACTCCACCTGACTCACCCCGTCGCAATTTCAACTCGTTGCTGTCATCATATACCACTCCCTCCACCCCACTTCTCTGCCCTATACCAGGCAAGCCAACTCCTCCACCCATCGATCCGGGCGTGTTCCATAATGTAGCCACGATCCGCCATCTGATCGACGAGGCAGCTGAACTATTGGTGCATGCATCGTCTGGACTGTCCCCTGCTGCTCTAGGACCCATGCATGGGGGGAGCCATGGTGCATGGCCAACTTCCCAGAGCCTTGGGCTTGACGGTTCCGGCAGCACTGGTGGTGGAAGAAACATTGCCATGAGTGCAATGCGTGTACATCGACTCCAGGCGCTCACTGTACAGAAGCTCACTGCAGCTTACAAAGCAGAATGACTTGCTGATGAGATGGATGAGTATGGGTACAGTGGATTAGACCAGGTCTTGGATGAAGCAGAGGAAGGTGCTGAGGCTCCCGATGATGAAGATGGACTGGCTCCTGGCGATGGACTCAATTATGCAGAATTGTAGTATTTTGTCTAGTTGTTAAATGGTGCTAGTAACTTGTGTAGTGATCATTGACGTGACTTATAGAAGCCCTCTCACAGGGACAATACAAGGTCAGGAAGGGAAGGGATAATCTAGTGAGAGTTGGCGAGACCTTGGATTTGATCACATGAAGTTCAGATTGAGTTTTGCACAATCCGACGAGATCTGGCAAGGCCTTGCTAGGTTTCCGGACTATTCGGGTACTCGCTAGCTATCACTAGATTTGGAACAGTTTGCTGATGTAATAATCAGGCGCAGGCGCAAGGTAATGCCCTTGCGAAACGGCAGAAGCACACCGGCTTTGCTCGCCGCCAGGCGAACCGCGGTAAAGGGAAAGGTAGAGTTAACAAGGTTTCAGGCTTCGACGACGACGACAATAGTGGCTTTGCCAACATCGTCAATATGGACGTAGATGAGCCGCCCCATGAATCATGGGAAGCAGATGGTATGGACGCTGTTGGACATTCGGATCCAATTGCTCCGGATCCCTCTTTTTGAGCTCGCTCCGTCTAGTTCCCCTCCGGTAGCTAGAACTGGAGGTAATTCAAGATGTACTGGAGAAGTATCGTCGTACTATAATGACACCCTGTTAAGACCGGGATCTCTGGGTTGAACTCTGGAACTCCGGAGTTACGCGCAGAGGGTTTGGGACGTCGGCTTCACCTTATGTGATGTGCCCTTGTTGGAGTCCATCCCGGATTTCGGAATACGGAGGTGAAAGGATAAAGACGTCAAG
This sequence comes from Boletus pseudo-olivaceus, assembly GCA_038092955.1. Classification (NCBI taxonomy): domain Eukaryota; kingdom Fungi; phylum Basidiomycota; class Agaricomycetes; order Boletales; family Boletaceae; genus Boletus; species Boletus pseudo-olivaceus. Next base: position 10,735 of record JBBPRI010000448.1, read on the forward strand.
TGTAAACACTTGAGTCGAGTACGAGGTCAGAGGAGAACCGTCGAAGTTCAAAGTCGGAGGGTCAGAGTGAGGAGAACAGTCTATGATGATATTCAAACTGAGGAGTACATGATTTCGGAGAGGGTTTATATACGGAGGCGGAGATCGTATGTCTAAGGTAAATGAGACAGATGTACAACGACCGGAGCGGAGTTATCTACCAAGTGGAAATGAGACAGCAATAAAGAGAGACAGTGGTAACGGAGCTGTGCCCGTCAGCAAGCACAGGTTCGGAGATGTCTATCAAAGTAAATAAGACAGCGAGTAAGTGAGAAAACGGTGATGCCTGTCACACGAGCACAGGTATGGAAGTGTCAAACCGGAGAACAACGCCGGAGTACGTGAGGTTGTCTCGGAGTGAGGTCTCGGGGCGAAGTCTCGGAGCGGGAGCGGAATAAACAGACGGAGACGGGAACAGAATAAACGGACAGAGAAGGGACTTAGGAAAATGTGAGATATGACACACCCGTAGAAACGGAGACGGCACATGAAAACACGCACACGGCGCTACCAGGCGTGACCTTGTCATTTGGGATGGATCTGCCACATATGAGGACACAGGTTATGTAGACACCTCATATGACGATTTTGATTTTGACTGTTACATGGTTGGACCGGCGAAGTACATTCCTGTCATATCCCGGAATTCCGAGTCAACTCCGACTCTGTTAAATACGAACTCCAGTGCGATCTCCCTCGAATCGCATCTCCGAACCTCCGGACTTCAGTACATACTTCCTCATTTAGTATCTCTTGTTCTCTGATCTCCTTTTGTATTAGTTCCACTTCGTACATACTTCCGAATCCTGTGTTCGCCTAGGAGCACAGCTCCGGCTACTATACCTCCGACTCCGTTCCTCCTTACCAATCCCTTACTGCTCTTCATTAGTAATACTCTTCGAACTCCGTATATAAACCTCCGTATGATCTCTGTACCATTAGCTTGTAATCAATTTAGATATGATCCCCAATCCACCCTTTGTTCTTCCTCCGAACCTCCTCCGAACACCTCCGCTCCGAAATCTTAGGCGTGAACCCAAGCTTGGCACACCACATACGGTGAAGCCAAAGCCTTTCCGCTACGAACTCCGGAGTTCCGGAGTTAACCCTCAGAGATCGACACGGTCCTAACAATTCCGCTGAAGGGCAGAGAGTCTTCTTTCTACCGAGATCACTGGATGGTTGACAGCGGTTGCTCTCATCATATTTCTCCGTATCTCAAGGACTTTTCTGATTTGAAAGGGGGCAAGAAGTTCGCCACTGTTGCGAACGGGACTACAGTCACAATGACTGGTCCTGGAACGGTTGTCTTTCGCTCTTTTAAAGCGAATGGCCAGTTCACTCCTGTTGTACTAACCAATGTCTGGTACTCCCCAGAATCAAGTCACAGACTTTTGTCTGTTACCGCACTTACCCATCAAGGTTATCAGTGCGAGATATCCAAAGAAACCATCATTTTCGACGCTAACAGTAAAATTATTGTGCAGGCTTCCGCCTTGCAATCTGATTCGCCCCTCCACTGGTTCCGGATCTTTCTGATCCAACCAGAAGGACAGGTGAATACCGTTCAGGATATCAGATCTTACGATCTGTGGCACCAACGATTCGGGCACTGCTCCCGAAATGCGTTGAGAAATGCTTCGCGAACAACGAAGGGTATACCCTCTTCGGTTATTGTTCCTACTGACACTCCTCCTTGTAAAGGATGTCAGATGGGTAAAGCTCATGAAAGGCCTTTTCCCTTGTCCGAGAAGCGTGCTAAACGCTCTTTGGAACTTATTCACACCAACTTAGTCGAGGTTCCTACTCTTTCTCAGAACAAGAATCATTGGATTTTGACATTTATAGATGACTTTTCCGACTTTGCTGCGCTTCATTTCCTGAAGCAGAAGTCAGATGCTGTTGATGCCCTTCGCAATCTTGTGACTTGGGCACAACGCCAAACCAGTAAATCGCTCCTATGCTTATGTTCAGACCGAGGGGGAGAATATATAAACTCAAGTTTGCGCACATTCCTCATGTTGCAAGGAATAGAACATCAAACTTCTGTTCCACGCACCCCCCAGCAAAACGGTTGTGCTAAATGCTTTAACCGGACAATTATGGGGAAAGCTGAAGCAATGCATCTTCATGCTTGTCTTCCTCCGATCTTTTGGCAAGACACTGTGGAAACCTCTCTCCACATCTATAACTGACAGCCTATGCGTCGTCTCCAATGGGAAACTCCTATCCAAGCCTGGAACACCACTATTCCTGACGTTTCCTACTTTAAGGTCTTTGGATGTCAAGCTTACATTTTTATACCCAAGGAATATAGAAAGGACAAACTTAGTCCTAAAGCCAAAGAAATGCTCTTCGTAGGATATGACCCTGGTACTAAGGGATACCACTTCTGGTCTCAATCCCGCGGTCGCATTGTCTCTTCCTCCTTCACCACTTTCGACAAATCTGACTTTCCTAACTGTTGAAAAGATCGATCAGGACAGACTCAACCTTTAAATCCTTTACCTCCTCCTAAAGAAACAAATAGTGATTCTGATTCGGATGATGACAACAGTCACTCATCTGTTGAAGTTCCACCTGGAAGTCCTCGACCAGATTTCCTGATCCAGCCTGGAGAACGGCAACCTCCAGCTCAAGACCCTCCTCCGAGACGTGACCCCCCTTCTGATAAAGGAGATGGACACAAGCGTCCTCCTCCAACTCGACAATCATGTCAGTCACGCTCTCGAAGAATTGATCCTCCTTCTACTCCTTCTGGTTCTGCTCCCACAGTTCCACCTGGTGTTCAAGAACCTCCATCATTTACTCTTATGAGATCTACCCAAGTCCGTGCCCCACGTATAATGTTACGGAAATTGTCACACCTAGTGATAATCCGTAATAAGTGCACAGAGAAGGTGTTCCTAAGGTTCCTTACAAGTCACGTGATAAGGTATCACGTGACGCAACGCGTCTTTAGTTATATGGCGAGGTCGTCCATATAGAAGGTCTTCCGAAGGTCCGGTCTTCTGGGGATAACCGGGTGGGCGGAGGGAAGTCAACCGGGTGTTGACTTCGGACGTTCTGCTCTAAGTCCGAGAGTGACGAAGAGGGTTCTTTGATGTTGCCGTCAGCAACAGATGGGACTTCTTGATGATGGAAGCAAGAAGTTTGATGGACGATCGTTATGGGGTTAACGATGTCAAGTTTATGAATAATAGAAGTTTGAGAAGCTTCTATTAATAAGGAACAGCTAGAAATCACCTTGATTGTGTGAGAACTAGGTTAGAGTTTAATACAGGCAGAGTCCTAACTTATATACTACTTTGGGTAGTTTAGGGTAGCCTCCGTGAGTCTAAATAAGGGGAATAATAGGATGGCCTAAGTATGGGGAATAATGGAAGGAGGCAGTGAGCGAGAGATCACAGTGAAGGCGATGAGGTCCATCAACAGAATCTGAAGAGAAATGAAAGAGTCCGATCAGGGATCTCGGACTCAACGGAGAATATAGAATAGAGTCCGTCCGGGCTCAATAAGAAACGTGAGAGGAAAAAGGGTCCGAGGGTCCGAGATGAAGGAGGAGGCCGATCTGAGATCTCAGACTCAGTAATCGGGGGTTGACTAAGGAAGAGCGTTATGCTTGGGACAGGGGATAATCTAGGTCTAGATTGTCCATGTTAGGACCAAAACCAAACAAACAACAAAAGAAACGAGAGAGAGGGCGAAAGCCTCTCGATACGACAAACCAATTAAATGTTCACTCGTTGCTTGATGATTTGATGGGCGAGAGAA
>JBBPRI010000449.1:0-14857 GCA_038092955.1 Boletus pseudo-olivaceus
TTTCCCTGTGGCTTTGTGCTTTTGTCGTGGTATGGCCGCGCCATGCCAGACGGAGGGGGGGTGGGGGGGGTGCGACCTACGAGGGTTTCGGCCTCACCGTCCGCCTTCCTGTCTGATCTCCATCTAATGGTCCGCTCATGGACCACTATGCTGTAAGGGTTTCATCAGCCACCTGGTCAATATTCTCTATTTCCCCGACTCACACAACAAGTCATCATTGCTTGCGAAAGCACACTAACCACCGCCCGCCGAATCATCTTCGTACGTCGAACTCAGGCCGACCAGAGTCCCGAACAATGGCTGACTCGCGCTGAAATTTTATTCTACACTGCTGGTCACCAATGGAGGAGCGAACGGTAATATTCTCAATACAACAGTTCTTGAACTGTTGCACACCTTCGCGACCTCCTTGTGACTTGCTGACATCACAGTCGAGTCACGCTGATTCTCTTGTGGACGGGTCATCGTCGTCTTTCGGCCAAGCTACCGTGGAGGGTTTGAGTAGGACCGTCGACATCCTTGATCAGAATAATCAGAACGGGTACGTAGCGATAATTGTCGATTTAGTTCGTTACCCTCGGCATTCTGATTTACACCATGGCCATATCTTGCTCTCCAGGTAGGCGAGTATTTTAACATCTGGTGGTTTCTAGTCGTGCTGAACGCAAACGTAGGATGCCCGTACTATCTGATCCGTCTCCTCCAAGCAGAACCTCGTACGATGCGTCTGCATTCCAGTCGCCCTCTTCATCGGCAGGTAAATCACTTACACGTTTCCCTGGGTTCGTGCTCATAAGCTTGTTGCAGGTACACACGCTTTTACACAACGCGAAGATATCTGTACCCTATGTCCGTTGTGTGGGAATCACGCTCGCAAGCGGGCCATCAGGGGAATGTGCGTACTTGTACTACTTGACATGCGGCTCTTCATCACTTTCAGCTAGCTTTCGTCACTTTTGAATTCGCCTCGTGCTCCCAAGCCAAGAACACCAAGTCTGGATAATTTATGGGCCTATCTTCCTGATGTGGAACTATAGCTACTCACTGTGACGCGTTCAACACAGCACTAACGCTGTCATTGAAACGCTGGTCTCTCCATAGCTACCTTGTCTTTATCGACCTCGATCACGTCTCCTTCAACACCGTTATCACCGGATGGGACAGCTCCGAAGTTCTCGTAATTACCACCCCTCCATTGCGTGGTAGGCCTTGGGGGAATATAACCTTCAGCACTGCCCTCAACGGTGGAAGTGGCATCGCCCCGCGATTCTATAGCTTCTTTCACACCCACACCCACACCCACACCTCCACAGCCCTCCTCCACAGCCAGAACTCGTCCCGGCCAGACGTCATCTGTGGCACTGTTCAGCATCTCTGCCTCCAGATCGCCATCAAGGTCGTATGCGGAAAGACGAAAGTTGTTCAACTCCTCTTCAGTGATGTGCGAGTGTGTGAAGGAAGTGGCTACTGAGAGAGAAGTGATGCGGCGGGCTTGTGAGGGCCGTGATACGATCGGAGGATAAGTTTTGGAACGATCTCTGGGAGATATGATGTGGGATGGGCTGGTGATCGTAGCTGGGGCGGGGAATACCTGTGAAGTAGGCGTGTCGGCAGTGGTGGGGAGGTTGGTGTTACTGTGACGCCATATTTTCCAAATCTTCCAATAATCACGTTCGCGCCGAGGATAGGGTGGATGGATGATTGGTGAATGTTGCGGAGGCGAACTAGGGACACTCGGGGCAGCGTTTGATGCAGGACGTGGGCGACTCACGAAGTAGAAGCCGATCAGGATCACAAGTAAACAGACTGCGGGGAACAAACGACGTTAGCCAGACAATTTCGGTGGTAGAATGCGAGGTTTTGAGTGAAGAAAGGTGCTGCAAGACCGCTCATACTGAAGTAACCGACCAACAAAAAGTTTACAATGAAAGGGAGACATCTCGCTCATCTCAGAGCGCACACTGATGACGGTATACAATGAAGCTTCGGAAGACCGTGTCGTGTGGCGACGCGAATAACGCATCGCCGAACAAGCCAGCAAGGGACGATGAATGAATACGACCAACCTACACCAACGACGACGAAGATTATAGTGTCCTCGTCTACGCTTCCGCTGCTGCTACTGCTGGCCGCAGTGATAGACCTAGAGTATAATGCGGATTGGACGTGCATCGTTTCAGCTCCCCGAGCAAAGGCAGATGTAGACGGTCCGCCAGGTGTGAAGTTCTGCAGGCGGATGAGGGCAGGAGTCATGATGACCAGGAACCGAGCATGGATAAGTGAAATTAAATACTGAGAGGAAGTGGCGGCACTGAGCTTAATCAGTCGATGAATGGGTCGCATTCTTGGGTCCTGAGTCCGCGGTTCTGCATCGCCCCATCTATGGGTCAATGAAAACTTTACCTCTATATTCCGATCTTTTCCGAGTCCAAGTCAAAGAGAGTCATTTCAGTAGACTGCTGATGGTGGCAATGAAATGGGGGCGGCCTCGAGGAGACCATAAGGTACCAGATACTTACACAATCATGCACAAGAGCACCATCAGGGCTATTCTTAATCGTAAATTAACCGGGAGGGTACAATTTGCCGAAAGTAAAGGTGCCGGAGAGTCAAAAATTCGGTAAGGGGGATCTAATGAGACGACTAGAAAGGCAAGGACTGCGAAATTCCCGTAACTGTCGGTCCACGAGGAGAAGAGGCCACGGTACTTGCGTTTTGCAATCCTCCTGCCGGCAACTCACCTTTGGAAGGTTCAGGAGGTTTAGGGGCCGCCTGCCAAGCCAGAAGTTGGCAACGACTTTGCGCAAAGTCAGCCCATGAGCAATTGTCGGGTGTATCAGGTAAAAGTCGAACCATACGACTTTTGGGCGAGTTCTGGTTGGATGGCGCTCCGACATACCCACCTGGCTGACCCTAGCGTGGCAGAAACCACGTACAACCACTGGCCGGACCATGCAGCAGAATGGAAGTGATGGTGCTCAACGCAGCCACGTGGACAGGTAAGACCCAAACGGCTTTGCAATGGGTGGACGCGCCAAATCGCCTAGCTGTGGAAAAGGAAGGAAAAGGTTGGAGGGTATATTACATAAGCACTGCACGTCGGCAAATAGTAGCGCACTAACTACGTGCTGCAAGTCAGTGCTGGTGCGGACTCCACGTTGACCACAACTTCTGAATCTGATCGAAGTTCGACTTCAAGCAAGGTGGGCAGGCACATACGATACCTGTTCAGAGTTAATTGCTTGGACAAGGATGAGCCCCACATTGCTCCTCCTGTGTCTTGCTTTTTGCCTGGTTGCGTCCACACTCTCTTACACAGCGTATACTGAAGTTTTATGGTCGAGATCGTTTCGTGCCCGTGAAGCAATCCTCAAGGAGCTAGGAGTCCAAGTAACTAAAGCAAAAAATTACAAGTTCGTTGGACTTTTCCATCCTTACTGGTGAGTGTAGTGCTTTGGGGACTTGCTGTACTCGTGGAAACCCCGCGGACAGCTCATGAGAACTTTCCAAGTAATGCAGGGGGTGGAGGCGAGCGAGTCTTATGGACTGCTGTTGCCCACATGCAACGCGAACACAAAGACATCATCTGTGTCATCTACTCTGGCGACGCCGATGCTTCGAAACAAGAAATCGTTGAAAAAGTAAAGGTCAGATAATACCCATTTCCACCCCCATCTTCCCCCACATGACAGAAATCATGGTATTAGACTCGCTTTGCGATTAATCTTAAACCCTCCGCACTTCATTTCGTATTCCTGAAATCGAGAGGTCTAGTCGAGGATTCACGATGGCCTAGGTTTACCATCCTGGGCCAGAGCTTCGGTTCCATGTATCTCGTATGGGAAGCAATGTCGACGTTTATTCCAGACCTTTACATCGGTAGGTTCTAGCTTGTCGGACTCTTACGAGTCATTTTGCGTCTCCTTACATCAATTTCCCTGCGACTTCAGACACTATGGGTTACGCGTTTACCTTTCCAGCTGTAGCTTGGCTTACGAGGGCTTCCGTTCCCATCGGAGCGTACGTTCATTACCCAACCATATCCACCGATATGCTCGCTCGTGTTCAAGGTGAATCATGGAAAATGCGAGCAAAACGTCTGTGAGTGTTCCATTACAGACCTGCACCAATCTCAATGATCGAGACAGGTACTATCGTCTTACGATGTACTACTATGCCCTGTCTCTCTCGCATGCCCAGTTCTTGATGGTCAACTCGTCATGGACACGCAGCCACATCGCATCTATTACTTCACACGAACACTTTGGTCCAGTGATCCATTGGGCGCATCGAGTGACCCCTTTGCTGTTCATAAAGCTCTTTCTTTCCGGATCAGCGGCTCGACTGGTCATGTACAGCGTAGATGGACCAGGTTCAAGGATTGGTAATAAGGCAGACAGGGTTAAACCTGTGACCGTATATCCCCCCTGCGATACGCGAGAAATGGCCAGGTTTTCTTTGGATAGCAGAGAACGAATCATTCTTAGCGTTGCGCAGTTTCGGTACGTCAATCATTGTATAAGAACAAGGACAAGGTGTTCAATTGTTGGCATTATGGCAGGCCAGAGAAGAATCTTCCAGTGCAGCTTCATGCGTTTGCACAACTTTTGATGGACCACCCCGAGTACAAGACCCAAGGAGTGAGTTCAAGCCAGGATCCTGTACGATTAGTGTTGCTCGGTGGCGCGCGGCATGAAGATGATTTGTATAGGGTCGAGTCTTTGCGCGCCTTGGCAAAGGGGTTAGGCGTCCAGGTATATGAATTACGTAGGTAAAGATGTTGCTCTCTACTGACCCTCCACGTCAGAACCAAGTCTCGTTCATTGTGAACGCCCCCTACCCCGATATGCTCGGTTGGCTCTCCCGTTCAAGCATTGGTCTTAGTACGATGGTCGATGAGCATTTTGGAATTAACGTCGTCGAATTCATGGTTAGCAGTGCAGATTCCCACACCTTATCGAGAACAATCGCGTGCTCACCGCGTGTTTTTGTGGTAATTAGGCAGCAGGTCTTATTCCCGTTACCCATGCCTCGGGAGGTCCGCTGAGCGACATCGTCGTGCCCTACAAGTCACAGCCTACTGGCTTCCATGCACGCACGCCAGGCGAATTCGCGATGGCTATGCACGAGGTATGGCTTCATCTCCACGTCTCCTCGTGGCGTATATGAATATGAATCCTAATACTGCCACTTCGACCGATAGATTCTGACGATGGATGCTGTCACCGAACGAGGATATAGGGAGAGGGCTAGACAGTGGGCTGTGGAGAGGTTCTCAGAAGAAGAATTCATCAAGGGCTGGGAAAGGAGTGGATGGAGGGCATGTGTTCGGCGATAACACGCGCAGGCTGGAGTCGCGGTTTAATCTGTCTGAAGGTCGTTGCTCGGTCAGGGTAGATTGTGTATCAATGCTCTACTCAGACATATTAACTAACGTACACGGTAGCAAGGTTATTGCGGCTTGCCCACACCCGGGTCAGTGAGAAAAGCAGACGGGGATCTGCCTAATATGCACAGGTAGACTAAAAAAAACGCAGGACATCCATCGATGTTGCCACAACACACTGCTGAAATTACGCATCGACGGGCCCATGAGGTCAGCTTCGACGAGCCAAAGCGGACATGGTATTGATTCGAGGCTGAGGGGAATTCTGGCAAACAGGGGCGAGTTGGTAGGTTTGTAGCCTATTCTTGCCCGGCTTATGGGAGAGTGGCGATTTCATGCTACATATTGCGCATAATTTCCGAGTCACCTTAGTTCGGCCGGGTCATTCACCGGCAGTTCCCTAGGCAGAATTGGCCCTTTCCCCCGCCTGCAAAGACGTGTTGTCGCTTGACAACTAGATCTCCAGCGTCGCCGCTGGTTACCTGCGAGCTGTTCACGCATTAATACTCACAGAAACAACAATCTTGGGTTCGCGTCCACTTTGACAACACTCTGAGAGTCGGGTAAACCTGTGGATGGCTCCATTCCGATAGACGAGTATAACACTACTCACCACAAAGGCGGAACACTGTTCCACAGACACATATGCATTGAGCCTCGCGATCACATTCCTGTCAGATCGTTCAAACGTCGACAGTTATAGGATCGCCAGTCCTACAAATCGGTTCTTACCAGTACGTCGCACCCTCTTGGAAGATCGATGATTATATAACTTCTCGAGGAAGCGAGCAGGTTGACGATGTTGACTACGGTGAGTTGTGAGTTGTGATCATTTCGGTGTGTTACGGAGTTGCCCCGAGTTGCGACCAGGGGACCGAGTGGTGACTGCTTCAAATTCCACGTCTGTCACGTCTAGATTCATGATGCACCTGTGATTGAAGCCTGTTCGGTGCGCCCATACGGTGACGATGCCACAGATCCATGTATATATAGCAGTGTGTCTGTGAAAGTGTATGTGTGTGAGGGACTCTACTACAGGTCAGGAACTATGGACACCTGCGTTGTTTTGTTCACCATCCCGCGAAAACAATCCGGTAGTGCACCGATCGAACAATGGAGGTGCTCATCTATGCAATATCCGCACCCTCTATAACTTTCTCACCATCTTCGGAGAATTTCACGTTGTTCTGTTGTTCCGTCAATAAGCTAGCATAGCAGATAGTGCGAAATGACACCCTACCGGGTCCGACGACGATTTACCGACGTACTTCGTATGAGCTACGTGGAATTACTGTCAGAGGCAGTATGTATATTATGGCAAGCACAGATACTCACTTCCATATGCAACCAGGTCCCCACTCTCGTTTGTAAAGTCTATGCGGGTATAAGCCAAGTTTCTCCCTGGTATGGTAAGTCTGATTTATCCCAGCCCGTCAATCGCGAGGGTTCATACCCAAAGCAGTTATTTTCGCCGTTGCATGCAGAACGTCGCCAACTCTACCGGCAGGTCTGACGAATGAAGTGCTGACGTCCGTTGAAACGCCCGTCATATACTGTCCCTTGGAGGCGACGGCCAAGGAGCCCAGGGTATCTGTCAGTGACATGATCAGCCCACCATGAACAGTCTAGTGTATTCCGAGTATCAGTGCCGAAAGCGTCATAGCGAGCAGGATGAACGCACGCCGACTCTGTTGACTATGTATGGATGTATGGTATTGAGTGATGCTTGCGAAGGTTCGACAACGGGAATGCGCACGATTATAAGACTCTATCTTGAGCTTTGTTTCGACGAGTCCGGGGGCCGCCCGGGTTATAACAAGCTGTTATTTGATGTAGTCAGGAGGTGCAGTTATGACAGTGACTGTGGGAGCAGAGTTTACAGACGTTCGGAAAACATTGTGTGTCGTGTCCTTGATGTTTCTTTTATAAGTATTTATATTCCACAAACAATCAATATTACCTTTATTGTCAATGAAGGACTTCCAGACCTGCGTGATGTAGGGATCCTGCAGTTTGCACCAACAGAACGTAGGGAGAACGGCCCGCTTACCCTTCGAGTGAAGCGCAGACAGGCAGACATATCAGGAGAGATACGAGAGATGATTGTACCGGTCTCAAGTTCTGAGCAGTCCAAGTGGCCAAAGTTAAGCTTACTGTCGACACCGCCAACTGGTGTTGAGTTGGTTGTCACCCCATTTCAGGAAGGCGTTTGTTTATTTCTAACGCCTTTGCCAAGCAAACCAATTTTGGCGTCTTTGCCCCACGTGTGATTCACTCTCCGCTCGGTTCCATCCGACTGCGCCTTTCTTCGTATTGATTGTTTGAATTCAGACACCAACGACGTTGTCTAGCGCTTTTGCCTTCGTTCCTCGCACCTCTACAGAAATGTCTGATCTTTGTCCTGTATACGCTCCCTTCTTCGGTGTCATGGTGAGTACCAACGAGCATTCGTGAGAGTCGACATTGAACCGAATTGTAGGGCTGCACTTCTGCGATCGTGTTCACTTGTAAGAAATTGACGTTTTCAATCACAAGCCCTTCATTCACTATTCGTTCCCTCTTACGCCTTTTGTGTAGGTATTGGCGCTAGGTTCGTATGCGTTTCTTGTAAAAAATTTCACACCCAGCTGACCAACTCTTAGTTATGGTACCGCCAAGTCTGGTGTCGGTATCTCTGCCATGGGCGTGCTTCGACCTGACCTCGTGATGAGATGTGTTATCCCAGTTATCATGGCTGGTATCATTGCGGTTCGTGCCCCTTTTTGTTGTTCTTGACACAATCATAACGAGTACCATGAAATGCAGATTTACGGTCTGGTCGTTTCAGTCCTTATCTCAAGCTCACGTATGTTTCATTATTGTTACCTGTTCTGTCGTGTTGATTGATTTTTTGGGTTACAGTCGGCCCGTCCATGTCTCTTGCATCCAGTTTTATTGATCTCGGTGCTGGTCTTTCTGTTGGCCTCGCTGGTCTCGCGGCTGGTTTTGCTATCGGGATTGTCGGTGATGCGGGTGTGAGGGGTACTGCGCAGCAACCACGGCTATTCGTTGGAATGGTTGGCTCTTTGTGCACGTCAATTTTCCCTTTGAGTTGACTAAGTTGCCACGTAGGTTTTGATTCTCATCTTCGCTGAAGTGTTGGGACTTTACGGTATGTTCCGTCGGTTTATTCGAGTTTCTTCATCATAATGGACTATTCTAGGCCTAATTGTGGCTCTGATCATGCATACAAGGGCTGGTGAAATTGTTGGAGTAAGTCATGTTGTCAATTTGAACTCAGCGGTAACTGATGATGTTTACTTTAGTGCTGAAGTGCCTGCACTACGGCCAACATCGTAGATAGACGAAGATGCGCTGCGATTATGGTACTTGTTGTCTATCCGCGTCTCCTATTCCTTTGCCTCAGATGATCTCATTCCCTACCCAAACAATGTACTGAGGAGTCCAACAACAACTTCGTTGAAACATTCTACCTAGGTGGATGGTCTTTTATCTGTCTCTACTTCAGCTGCCGAGTTCGACTTTCGTGCGAAGTGTGATGCACTGAAGTTAACCAGTCACCCGACTTCTGTTGATTGGGAAATTTTTCACCGGGAAATTCATTGTGGTTACCTGGCCGTCTAGTTCTCGGAGTGATTCAAGTCTTGTCCAGGAAGACCGACGATGCATGTTGCCCTAATGTTGTTCCTAGTAAGCGCTGTCATCGCTCAATTGACCAGTTACCACGTGAAATGGCGTTCGGAGTCGACAACGTCAACTGTCCGTATAATTGTACTATGTAGTCACTAGTGGATCACAACCAATTTTTTTTTTTGGCACGATTGATCATCCAAATTGGATGCGACTCGGCTTCAGGCGAAATTAACTTTCGCGTATTCACGACTTCTTCATTTCTGTCGACGTGTCTAATCACGACTTGCTCGCCAATGCCAGCACTCGAGCCGATTTCCGCATAGGGCCAGGAGAGATGAATCTGTGTTCATCATTGCCTAGGGCGTTGCTGGCATTGTCCTTGATTAGCCTTGCCACTCTGCCAGTGCTGGCCGTCACAGTTTCCTCGCCACCAACATCGTTCAACGACCTGTTTCGCGCCATCGTCGTCATACACCGAACTCAGCAGCCAGAACCACCATTATGCTGTTTGAAACCATTGCCAACGATCGACTCTCCAGAGGGACCCGAAGACGTTCTTCTTTCATTCGAAGAATGGAAGTCAAAACAGCTCCACGCTGGTTCGCAACGTGTCCCCGCGAAATCCAAGGTGGATACGTCCGACAGCGATACCCCAAGGAAAACCAACGGCCAGAATGCCGACGTCCCACCGATAGATGCGCAATTCGCTCCCGACCTGTCGTATCCCACTAGTGACGACACCCTCCCACCACATTTCCGTATACCCATCACCGACAGGTTCAACTATGCCAACACGGACTGTTCTGCACGAGTACACACGACCCACAAATCTGCCAAATCTGCCTCATCAATTCTTGCGTCCAAAAAGGACAGGTACATGCTCTCACCGTGTAGTGCCGATACCCAGTTCGTAGTGGTGGAACTTTGTGACGACATTCGAATCGACACGGTGCAATTAGCAAATTTCGAGTTCTTCAGTGGGGTGTTCAAGGATTTGTCCGTGAGCGTTGCAAAAACGTATACTGGTACCGACGAGGGGTGGACCCACGCTGGGACTTATCGTGCAAAGAACGTTAGAGGCGTCCAGGTGAGACTTTGAGTTCGCGGACGGTCTTTGGTCTGACGGTATGGGCAGTCTTTCCATCCGCCAACGTCGCTGCGTGATTTCTACCGGTATATTCGAATTGACTTTCACTCACACTACGGGCACGAGTATTATTGCCCCGTCTCCTTGCTTCGCGTATACGGACTCACTCATCTGGAAGAATGGAAGTTGGACGTGTGGCAAGCCGAGAGCCATGCGCGACTGAAGGATGCTGCTGCACAACGAGCATTGGTTGGAGAGCACCCAGCGACGAGCGATGCTACGGATCCCAAGGTGGTATCCAATGGTGGCACGAACGTTTCCACGACCCAGCTCGGGCCCGCCGAGACCCGCCCAAATGTCACCTCGCTGCCATCGCCTGTGGAAGCAACGAGCACACCAACTCGCGAGGCATCTTCCTCTCGCAGCTCACCATCTACACCTTCTGAATTTCGGGGGCGATCTTCCACCCACGTCCTCGGTGAGGGAACGGAGATATCGAGCAGCAGTGGAGATGGGGGGCAGCAGACGGCGACGCAATCCACAGGGGTGCACTCGGTAACAGAGGCAATCTCGTCGCTCTTAGCTATGTCTTCTCCTGCCTCTGTTGTTTCGCCCACCCTGCCTGTGACCGAGCATCCTCATCTCCATTCGCATGATTCTGAAATACACGCATTCACTCCCCTTTCGTTACAGCCAAGCAACTCTCCGATGCCTACACCGGTTCAACAGACTCCCACCCACGCACAGTCTTCCCAACAGTGGAGTGGAGAGTCCATTTATCGAACGATTATGAATCGTTTGACCATCCTCGAAGCGAATCATACCTTGTATGCGCGGTATGTGGAGGAGCAAACCGCCGGTGTGCGGGGGGTGTTGGGAAAGCTCAACGAAGAAGTCGGAAGACTCGAGAGTATCGTAGGTGTCCCAACTTTGGCGACCAATCAGTGCGTTAACAGAATTGTTACACTTCATGCAGAGTCGGATGCAGGCACAGATGTATCAGCGTACGGTTCATGAGTGGGAAAGACAAAGGCTGCGATTGGAACTCGAACACGGCGAACTGCTTTCTCGCGTCAACTATCTCTCAGATGAGGTAAATGCTATGTTCCTTGCAGGCTTCGTACCACTGAAGTAGCGCAGGTTGTACTTGAGAAGCGACTCGGCATTGCTCAACTATGTCTGCTCCTGGCAGTGCTTGTGTTTATCGGTCTTACACGCGGTGCCCCTTCCGCACAGCACCCTCTTCCGACAGCCCATCGCTCGACACGTGGATCGGGTGTTCGCAACCTCAGCTTTGGGAGTAGTACAGATGGCTGGAATCCGTTCAGGGGACGAAGTTGCAGCCCAACTGACCAAAGTGGGAGAAACAAAGCAGAGAAGGCTATTGGTGATTATCACCTTCTCCTCCGAGAGGCGTTTCACTGAAATAGTACCAATGACCAGCAACAGACAATCGCCCGCTGTTCCCAGGGCCGAGGGGCAGTCCAGATTCTAAGTCCGAGTTACATGCAACTACTCAAAGCCTTCAACATGCGATAAGGGCTTTGAAGTTTACTACTGCACATACGGCAGGATCCTCGCACAAGCGTGCACATACGTCGTCAGCCTTTCGTACACCCACGAAACCCCGTCCACTCGTGTTGATCGATCCACATACACTTCCTCGAGCAGAATCCATCACACGATCACACTCGTCCTCAACCTCGGGCCACCCTCATGTGCGCTCCGCGCAACGCTGGGCGCGAACAGCACATTTACACGAGATCAAGGTCTTCAGTGGGCGGCGTGGCAGTGGGGATGGGGGTGGGAAACGATCCGGGGCTTCACATGAAGGCTCACTGGAAGACGTGTTTAACGTCTCGCCTTCTTCGTCTTCTTCCCCAGCCAAGAGCAGACCGCGGGACGTTTTTCGGCGACCATTCACGCCGTTCGAGGCGGGGCGCAATTCGGAGGAAAGTACGGACGGAGATGTATGGATCGATACGGACATGGACGTCGACGACGACGCGCCCGTCGTTGAGGGGGCGATAGTGTTGAATTCGCCGGAGCGTGACGTGTTTGGGCAGTTACAGTTGTAGCCTTGACGTTCGATGGGACGTGGACTGTCGTGCGTGCGTTCTATTGTGGATTTTTGGGTCGTCGTGTATACCTCGTCACGGATCATCTACGCTACTGTTTGGTCTATCGACGGTTTGCCTCGCGCAACCTCTTTTAGACGGGCTGGTCACCAGACTAACTGTTTGGTGCTAGATGCTATTCAAGGCACAAGAAATAACTTGGGTATGTATGGACAGCATTTGAAGTGGCCCGCAGATCGGTGCGCAAGGAGTAATTTATGTACATAAGCTACATACAGTAGACTCCCTCCTAACGCATACCAGGTATAACCCATACTCCCTCATAGGCCATACATTTTTGGATTTCCCGAGTTGGTTTGCAGGGATTTTGTGACCATAACCCATAACCCATAACCCATAGATATTTTTGGCAATCATAACCCATACCTAGGGTCAGATAATGCCAAAATAGGAAATTATATTATATAATCTTTATTTTCAGACGAGTTTCCAGATTGCCAGTGGTAGTCCGAAACATCCAACATCTTTCATTATGAAACCTATTGAGATCCTCAAAAAGGGCTTCACAAAGCTTTGAAATCAAATACAAGACCGAAAGACAAGGCTCTTGGGTGAATTAAAGGCCAGCCGGCCCATCTCAGATAGTGATGAGGAATGGTTGGATAATGGTGAAAATCTGGTGGATGAAGAACGAGTACCCGATGCATTGGACTATTGAAACTATTTAGTTTCTACTGTCATACGGACTATTTCCTACCTACATAAGCCCTATTATACTTACACTTATTACCTTAGTGCTTCGCACCTAGACGAGTCTTAGACATGTGTTGATACACCGCTCTAGATTGTACTAGACTTTAGTCACGTGATGTATGACATCACGGACCCAGACCTATGACGTCAGACCCTCTACCCTGGTCTAGACTCATGATGTCGTTGCTCAGTCATGCTGACTGATCAACCCTACGCCCTATCCAATGGCGTATCTCTCTCAGGTCTGAGGGTATTACCATACACGGTTCAGACTCCTCTTGAACCTTACTCATGTGTAGTATAAAGGCTGGGACCCTTCATCCCATAATTCTAAGCTCTTCTACTCGAGTCTTCTGCTCTAAGCCTTCAACGTTCAGGCTCAGTAGCCCTTAAGCATCCTCAACTTCTCAAATCGATTACTCTCTCGTCGTCTCGTTACCCAATGGAGTGAGTACTCCCACTGAGGCTCTTAACTCCCTGCTTGCCCCTTGGCTGCGCCCCAGAGAGACATCTACCGTCTCTTTATGGACCACACATCAGACTATGAGCATGGGCTTGAGAGGCTGAATTCACATGACAAATCTGTTGTGGATAAGCTAAAGAGTCTTGGAAGTGGTGAGAATGCTCCTGTAAAGAAGTGTAAACATATGGCATTTTGAAATTTAATGATTTATGCTAAGTCCATTTGCAGGTCCTGAGTTGCCCACTGTGAAAACAGGAGGTGACAACCATGACCAGCAAACTTGTCCCTCATCCACCCGACTGATGTTGCAAATGACCAGAACAATCCCACTGCATGTGCCGAGATGCTTGTTAAAGAAGCCTTGGATGATCTTGAGGCGACTGGGGCTCTTCAGCATTCAAACTGAATGGACATTGTGGAACTTCTAAACCCAATGGTTGAATTTCACAACCTTTTCGACACAATGGACGAGGACATTGTCAACTCCGTGATGGATGCAAAGAAGGTTGCTGGTAGGAGTGCAGCAAATGGTGAAGGTGATGATGGTGACCCTATTCACTGTGGAAATGAGACTTTAGCACATATGTATTGAAACTATTTAGTTTCTACTGTCATACGGACTATTTCCTACCTACATAAGCCCTATTATACTTACACTTTACTACCTTAGTGCTTCGCACCTAGACGAGTCTAAGACGTGTATTGATACACCGCTCTAGATCGTACTAGACTTTAGTCACGTGATGTATGACATCACGGACCCAGACCTATGACGTCAGACCCTCTACCCTGGTCTAGACTCATGATGTCGTTGCTCAGTCATGCTGACTGATCAACCCTACGCCCTATCCAATGGCGTATCTCTCTCAAGTCTGAGGGTATTACTATATACGGTTCAAGCTCCTCTTGAACCTTACTCATGTGTAGTATAAAGGCTGGGACCCTTCGTCCCATAATCTTAAGCTCTTCTACTCGAGTCTTCCGCTCTAAGCCTTCAACGTTCAGGCTTAGTAGCCCTTCAGCATCTTCAACTCCTCAATCGATTACTCTCTCGTCGTCTCGTTACCAAACTCAGTGAGTACTCCCACTGAGGCTCTTAACTCCCTGCTTGCCCCTTGGCTGTGCCCCAGAGAGACATATACCGTCTCTTTAATATGTAGGACAATCAGACCTGGAAGATTGTAGAACCAGACGTCTTGTTTCACAAATGAAAAATCAGACCCTAATCTGACTTGCGTGAACTTAGCCACTTCGTCGCCTCTAGCGAGACATCTGATTTTCCCACCTGGCTCTAAACAGACACATACCAGACGTCTGACATGCCTGCTTCTTTCGCAACCACAACCTGACCTCTTGCTTTCCCCTCCGTCTTTGCAGACGTCCAATTTTTTGATCAAGTATAAAGTAAGCAAACTAACCTTTTTTTCCTCTAAGTCTGACCACGATGAGCCATATCA
>JBBPRI010000450.1:0-14804 GCA_038092955.1 Boletus pseudo-olivaceus
TCACACTCACACTGCTCGGTCCCCTCGTATCCATCGAGGTCAGTCTGACTCACCCCGCTTGGGGCCCTTTCGTATCTCTCGATGCCTAGTCTATTGATCCTTTCCAGGGCCTTCTGTATCCTATGCATGTATATATCACTTGGGCCCGACCGTGTCTCATGTGTCTCATATATCTCGGGGCCCGGGCCCGCCTAGGTATCATCCATATATGTCGGGTCTTCTGCAAGCAGGCTCACCATGTGCTACGTGCAAATTTGACTGCATTATGTGGTCGAGTACTAGCCTTCATTTGTATTTATAGTAGTGTATCATTCGTTGTGCGAACATGTGAATCCAATAATGTAGTATTCAAGACCTTCAACGATGTACTACAGAGGACAGTCCTGCACCTTACCACAACTCTCCTGGCGTGATGAGTACTGTCTGTGAATATCACCCTGGATCATGGCATCCCGGTGACTATTCCTACTACTTCCAAAACCATTTTAGCAGGACTCGGAAGGACTACCGCATTGATAGGGTACAGGGAATAAGTTAATGTTGATAGTACCACCAGCAGCATCAACCACTGGGTGAATGACTAGTTAATAGCGGCTAAGAAGTCGGGGGTCGAGGAAGGTCGCCCGTTGGCAGCGAGCTCCTCCCGGATCATGGCAGGACACCGAAACTTGGGTGGTTCATGATCTGTTTCTTTCCCCTTCCTACTTTGACTATGAACGTTCTAATCTACATGCCTGTACTAATTCATCAGATAATGACAATTCTGTCGGTCCTTCATTCCAACTGGGTGTGGTTCGGCCACTGGAAGTCATTTATTCGCTGTCGGGCAGATTTCCATCCCAACAGAGGTATCACTACGGTGTCTGGTTGCTTGTCGTCGTAGAAGTCCCGCCTCGGGAGATCACACAGAGATGGACACATGGGGCGACGCAATCAATTCAAGCTCGTCTAGATCACTGGCGACCCTGGTGCGATACTAGGCAGATATTAGCGAGTATTGATATCGATATCGCGACGTGGACCTAGTACCTGCTCCTCCCTGCCAAAGTCCCCCCACGTTGGTACCCCCCTGAGAAAGCAATTAATAATCCGGCGCCCGAGTTAGGATCCGAACTCAGGTCAGCTTTCGGGATCTTTGCAGGTTTTGTTCTTGATTCCTGACAGCCCTTGTGCCCTCCCCCATGGATTGACGGATATAAACGTGTTATTTTTCGCCCAGGCCAACGGTAAGCACACATTAGCGCTCGTGGATGAGAAATCCAAACCTGATTATGTCAAAAAATTGATGATGCGCCGGTGCGGTCTTCTTATCCTTCGCTCACGCTACTAATGCATTAGAACCAGATCATGTGGCCGATAGCAGGGATTTCCAGGCCTGGCAGCATACGCCTGTTAGTACGTCCCACGCCTGATACATGCTCTTTAACCTCCCTTTCGTCCTGTAGTCGACCGCTTATCTCCTCACACACACTGCTGTGTCATCTCCCTTTTAAATATCTCTCGGAATGTGTTTCCCTGGAAAACGGCAGAAGAACAATTTCTCCGAGCCAAAGCTAGAACAAAAGGATACAAAAGCTGACACGACCGAACCCATACCACCCTCTATCCCCCTTCTTGACATACCTTCACCAGGGCCAGCACCTCCCTTAGAGCCTACCGCTTCTGAAACTCCAGATACCACCATGTCGGCCCCCCGAGTTGCCATCGTTATCTACTCTCTCTACGGGCATATTGCCAAACGTATGTCTCTTTGATGCCTCTTTCTCTCACACAACCTAAGATCGAATCTTTTCTGCGCAGTCGCCGAGGCTGTCAAGACTGGTGTCGGTAACGCCGGTGGTAATGCTACGATCTACCAGTATGCGTCGTCGCTCTTCCCTTCTACGTTGTCCTCGTCGACTGACGTGACGTATAGAATCCAAGAGACCCTCTCCGAGGACATTTTGAAGCTCGTCAAGGCACCCCCACGCCCTGACTATCCCACCCTTCTCCCTGACGACCTCATCAACTTTGACGCCTTCCTTTTCGGTATTCCCACTCGCTATGGTAACTTCCCCGTGCAGTGGAAGGTACGTCCTCCGCGGACCATGGGACGCGTCGTGTCTCATCGTATCTATTAGGCTTTCTGGGACGCAACTGGTCCGCTCTGGAGCAAGTCTGCTCTTGCTGGCAAGATGTGCGGTGTCTTCGTCTCCACCGGCACCCAGGGTGGTGGACAGGAAATCACGATCGCCAACACCCTCTCCACCTTCGTCCACCACGGGATGATCTATGTCCCCATCGGGTACAAGGACGCGTTCCCTCAACTGTCTAACCTGACCGAGATCCACGGTGGTACGTCAACACCCCACTTCATATTCATGTAGTACCGAGCCTGATCATATTTCCAAATTATTTTCCTTCCATTCGTCCCAGGCTCTTCCTGGGGTGCGGGAACGTTTGCAGGCACGGACGGCTCCCGCCAACCTTCCCCGCTCGAATTGGAAATCGCATCACTCCAGGGTAAAGGCTTCTGGGAGATTGTCGCCCAGTACCACGGTTTCTCCAAATAAATTTGACTCCCCTTCCCCCGGACTCGTCTCTTTGGCTCGATGGTGGTTCTCTGCGCGTGTCTGTAGTGTGTGTAGAACGTCTTGTATATATCATTTTTCAAAACGCGTCGACCGCGTTCTAGAGAACAACATTAATACGAAAACAGACGGGGCAATTCCATCGCTCGCCGGGAGACACGATTGGACGGCGACTCAGATCAGAAAACAAGCGAGATGTACACGTACACGTAGTACGCATGGCATGCTGATAGGATAACCGACGCCGCTGGAGGCGACTCACCCCCCCCTCCCCCCCGCGACACACGTCAGCCGCCTCCTTTTCTTTTTCTCATGCACCAACCGTCGGGGGCCGAAATGGATCCATATCCTCGGGCGTCAGGACGTTGGCGGCAGCCTAAACTTTTTTTGGAAAGAGCATGCGGCGCCCATGCTCGCCTAAACGTGCACGCCGGGATGGATCTGGGTAGATTTGACCAAGCATGGGTTGAAAATATTAGCCACGCGTGCCCACGACGGTAGTTTGGGGTTTCAAGTCTCCTCTGCCAGTGACCGTTTACGTTTTCCTTTTCGTTTTCGCGCGCCATCATGCCACAAAATTTGACCGAGGAGTGATGGAGAATTAGGAACGCGTTTGCGAATCGCTTGACGCAGACGGTATAGACATGGTTAAATGAGAGAGGCGTTGGATCGTCGTGTTCGTTGCCTGTGACCGTTTTCTTTCTTACGTCGTTCGCCCCATCATGTTGACCGCGGGGGTGGTTCGATTAGAGAGACCTTTTGAACGTTCCCGCTGAGCGGGGGGAGGGGGGGGGGGGTCAAAGACGAAAACTAGCAGCTGCGAAACGTGTGCTTGTCGGCTCATTTGACAGCTTTGGCGGAGTTTAGATCAAGCAGGACGTGTTTCGACTTTGCCGATGCCGGCAAGTCAGTCAGTCAGAGTCAGTCCCCCATGGCTGGCGGCAGCGCTCCAGCGACGATTCAAATCTCGGACGACGAGTCAAGAAGCAAGCCCACACGAGACTCATCGACAACGTGAGCCCCCGTGCGGACCAGGACACTCGTCCGGAAAAAGTCTTTGGCGCGAACGTTCAAACGATTTTATCCAAGTAAACACTGATCGCCGCTTTCTAGTACACACGAAGGTCCTAGGCATGTCGACGCGTTGGGCAACGCGGAACAGGCATCTTGAATATGTGGGCATTTGCGCCGTATCATACTCGATATCGTGGATAGGACCAGCACTGAACGTACTGAATTGCGGCCGTGTCGGACTCGACGTCGCCTAGGATCCACTGCAAAACGTAGAGGCGTTCGGAGCTTTAGGGAAACGCTCGGCACGGGGTCGCTCACCACTGTCTGCTCAAACCTGGAGGCCTCAAGCCCGTCGTTGGTTATCGGAATGGCTCATACACCCTCACCAGGACCTACAAAACCTATACGACGAGGAACAACGGCTGTCACACGCTACCTACTGTATAAAATATTCATTGATATGTTGGATGACTAGCTTAAGTAAGTAACACGTGACCTCGACTCAGAGTCCGCCGGCAATATCAAGTGCGTTACGAGCCACGAACAAGTATCGAAATACGGGTGGTACCCACGGGTAATACGGTCCCAAAAGCACCGACCATCGTAAACGTACAAGGGAGGTCGTGTGACGGCGCGCGGTCCAAGATGTGAAATGGTTGAGTAACCCAGGCTGGCGGCCTCCGTTGACATACATCTCGTTGCGCGCAACTTGCGCGATTGGCCTCGCGTGAGTGAGTTGAACGAACGCGCATCGACGCGAACAATGTGATAATTTGAGAAAACGGCCCCCGGCGAGGTCATGACAACGTCAAATTAGACGGAAAAGAAGGTCGTGATTGGCTTAAAAAGACAAACGCAAGCATCCTGGTATCAGCATACCTTGTCGTTGGCATGCGCACCAAACCCTCGGGGGTGTCGCTCATGAGAAATGTGGACACATATTCGGGCAGAAACGTCGTTTACCGCAGATCAAGCGGATTGCAAGAGGGAAGCCTAGAGTCAGAAATTTTGACATCATCCAATGTACCCTAAGTGAAGCCA
Organism: Boletus pseudo-olivaceus; assembly: GCA_038092955.1. Classification (NCBI taxonomy): domain Eukaryota; kingdom Fungi; phylum Basidiomycota; class Agaricomycetes; order Boletales; family Boletaceae; genus Boletus; species Boletus pseudo-olivaceus. The sequence continues at coordinate 4,626 of JBBPRI010000450.1, forward strand.
ACGTCGTCGGCCCAGCCAAGATTTGGACCCAACCGATCCCCCAAGTCGTCGTCCATGGCACCCCACGACGCTTCTTCCTTGCCTTTGACAGCCTACGCGTGACGGATCAGTCTCGGAATACACCGTTGCCCAATGACGCATAGAAAAATAACAAGCGAAGAACGAGCAACGATGTGAAACGTCATCTTCCCGCCGGTGCAAGACGTGGTGGGAGTAACACGTCGCATAGCTCGAAACCGACACATCGCACGCATATGCGTACCTTGGTCAAATATTCCTTGCTCCTCGCCATCTCCCTCTCCAGACTAGCCAATACCGCGGCTTGTTCCCGAGCGTGTCCAAGGACTCTATCCACGTCTGCCTTCTTGAACGTGACGGGTGGATCGAAGAAAGAGACCGTTCCGTCCGCGGATAGTCGCGCGGATATTTCCGAAGATGAGATCTGTGCCGCATTTCTGCTTGTGAACAGGGCCGCGATATACATGCGTGTGTGCTTTGAGGACGCTCACCATGTCGAGAATTAAAGCTCTAACTACGTCTACGCTCTCAATTCCGACAGCATGCGCAATGTCAGACAAGTGGAGCGTGAGGTACGTCGCCGTCAACTTCTTTATCGACCATCGGGGCGCGCGTTCCAGTGCCTGGAGCACCAAACCCAGCGTCTTCTCCTATCTCAGCTTGAATCAGTATCATGCCAAACTTCAATGCATCGGCAAGTATACGGACAGTTGCGAAAACCTGTTCCCCCTCAACGATGGAACGCAGTTGAGCCCTGTGATCCGGGTACGCGTTCACGAATGCTGAATACGGCGTTCCCTTGAGAAGCCGCGGTAACACTGGGTGAATGTACTTTGGCGGTGGCGTCATCTGTCGCACAACATCAGCGTGGAGCTCACATCTCCCAAAAGCAAAGTCTACCTTGCCCTCGTGGATCAGCTGTATGAGAACCAGCTTCTTGAGCGCTTCCATCTGAATGGCTGCAGCAGCCGAGCCTGGACTACATGCACATATCTCGAAGAACTCCTGCGCTTCAGCCCAGCGTTTGAGCGCAGCATACACCATACCCCCTGCATAATGATACACCAAGTTATCGTTGTAATGCAAGTCCGAAATCGAAGTATCTATTGTTGTAATTGGGTGTGCGAGAACAGGAAGAGCCGCAGTAAAATGTCGGGTCGATACGCATGTCTGTCCAAATCTCGTTTGGAATGCGAGTTCAGGATAGACGAACGACGACGCTTACCTTGAGGAGAATGGGATGTATGGTTGTCAGGTGAGAGAGTGACGGTGCATATCTAGTCAATAGATCAAACAGGGGTTGAACAGCGAGCGTGTGCTGTCCATTGCGAGATCAAATGTCTGTGTTCATTCTGGGGGTCGAACATGACTTACGTTCCCTGCTGTCTCCGCGAGCACCGGTATTCCATTTGCAAGGAGCGTGACTGAAGCGACGTGAGATATGACACAGCCACACGAAAGAGACCATCGTCACCTCTTTCAGGCGCATACCGTGCCTGCTCCGGGACGAACGTACGGCAAAATTCGGCCACATACTCCAACGGGAGATTCGGCGCGCCCGTCGTATGTAACCGCGCAGCTCTACCAGGCATCAATTCACCGAGTCACGACGTGAAAAAAGGGTCGGCGCGACAACCACGACTCACAGGATGTGCAATATGCCCAGCGTGTTCGCTTGAATATCCAGCACGCTCAACGGGTCCTGTCCGTCCGGTAACAAACTCGCAAGAACGACATCCCGCACCTCCTTTGGTGCAAACATTTTGAGTTGATGGTTCAATTGCGATGGCGAAACCGCGGTCGTGATGGCCGTGATGACGTTGACGAGCGAGACGTTGCTTTCGGTTACGGTGGGTGGGGCTGACGCTTGCGTTTGCCCTTGCACTGGAGATGGTTGTTGTTGCTGCACGTTGGATTCAGGTTGGGGAGTGGGCTGTTGCGGTGGTGTTGGAAGATTCGATTGACTCATGACGCCGGTTTCGAAGAGGTGAGGATGAGGATGAGATGAGTCGGTGGCGCTCGATTTGAGAATCACTTTGAGCGCGACCAATGTTGTCGATGTGGTTCTTGTCTCGAAAGATACGGTATGGAGACAGATACGACAACTCACAGTCGCGAAAAGTAGATCGCGAGGAGGCGTGTGATGTCCCTGTGCGCGATCAGATACGAAGGCGAATCGTGCGCGAGAGCTTGCTAAGCTTCCGATTTCCACCAGACTTTGGACCGACGTTGAGACAGGGCAGTACCACACTTGACACGCAGCGTACCAATAGATCAAAGGAAAGGTAGGGGGCGCAGGAACAGCTAGGATTACATAAGAGGCAGACTGCAGTCCGATGGCGCATTCGAAGTCATCGACTCCCGAACCGGTTTCGGTCCTCTATGATCCCTCCAGACCCTACCCACCATCCTCGAGCTCCCCTGAATATGCAAGGTCGACTCTCGCTGGAGGAAGCAAAGGCACAAAGTCGCTGATGGGCCGCCGACCGGGGTGTTCGGCGGCAGTGGGCACGGGCGCATAACGCGCATCGAGCGGAACCTCTCCGTAAAAAGGCAGGGACGGTGTCCCGCTCAAAGATGCGAACGTCTAGACCGGTTAATGTCACTTGCAGGTATGTGATCAAGCCACAGCTGTATTGAAGGTGTGCATGAGTCATGATACTAACGACGATTGGGGGACACCCTGGACCTGGACCGGCGACCCTTCGAACGGGCCTATCTTTGAACTGGTACTCGTCCGTCTCGGCTTCCCGAGACGATGGTGCGGAGAACGGTTGTTGGACGCCGGTGGCTGAAACACAGGGTATTAGTAGAAGCAGGGCCAGCGGGCCAATGATCAGTCATATGGAGCCTCGACTCGGATGATATTGACTGACACACCAACTCGAAACTTATCTCTTTTACGTCCGTGAAGAAGTTGCGGGACCAGACAGATAAGAGACGACACATGGTGGTGTTATTTCCGTTGCATCTTCGCAAGTGTCGTAAAGAGACATGAGGACTAGACTACAGAATCGAACTGGAACAAAACATGCGCCAAACCCTCCAGCAATGTTTGTAGAATTACATACAAATGGGTCTGTGGAACAATTTAATAGTCTACAATTTGTTTTCCTTTTTCCAATCTAGGTGAGTCGAGAAACCGCTGATACGAGACGAATGGTCTAGAGTGCCATGCTGTGATACAAGCTCAGGTATCCGAACACGTTCATTCTTTCCTGTTCTTCTGGTAGTAGTGAATAAGTCCGATGGTCTAGCACGTAGAGTAAGCATCCCCTCGATCGTTATCCCTTGTGTGACACTCACCGAACTATCGTGCCCAGTGACATCCGAAGGTTTGTCGAGCTGTGACAAAATGTTCTTCGCAAGCACCTTTCCGAGTTCGACACCCATTTGGTCTGTAATTCGTACATTTAGCACAAGCCGGCTAATCAATGTATGTCAAACGTACCATATGAGTTGATGCCCCATATGACACCTTGGGTAAAGATTTTGTGCTCGTACAGAGCAATCAGAGCGCCGAGCGTCCTAGGGGTCAAAAGGGGGAACAAGATGCTGTTGCTGGGACGGTTTCCTTCAAACACCTTGCTCTTCACGAGTGCCTCGCTTGCGCTACTCCCGAGCTCCTTGCGGACTTGCTCTTCAGTTTTGCCGAACGCCAATGCTTCGGGCTGCGCGAAGAAGTTGGAGAGCAGAATGCGGTGATGTTTCGAGTTGGCGATGGGGTTATGTGTGGTTGCTGGGGCGATGAAATCGGCAGGGATCAACTTCGTTCCCTGGTGGACGAGCTGGTAAAATGAGTGTTGGCCATTGGTACCAGCCGCACCCCAGATGATCGGCTGCGCAACAAACACGTCAGTGAAGTAGTAATACGGCGCGCCGTCAGACCTACGCCAGTCTGATAGTTAACACGTTGGCCACCCTTAGTGACAAATTTACCATTCGACTCCATGTCTCCTTGCTGGAAGTAGTCTGCGAACTTGTGGAGGTATTGGTCATATGGCAAAAGCGCGTGAGTCTGAGCGCCGTAGAAGTCGTTGTACCAGATGCCGATAACAGCGAGCAGGACTGGAAGGTTTCTCTCCAGAGGGGTCTCCTTGAAGTGCTTGTCCATGCCATGAGCACCCTTCAAGAGGGACTCAAAGTTATCATAGCCGATATACAGAGCAATGGAGAGACCAATCGCACTCCACAGACTGTAACGGCCACCAACCCAGTCCCAGAACTGGAACATGTTGACAGTGTCGATACCGAAGGCCTCGACGGCTTTGGTATTCGTGGAAAGAGCTACAAAGTGCTTGGCGACGTGAGCCTTGTCCTTGGCGAAGGACAAGAACCAGTCCCTCGCGGACTCGGCGTTCGTGATAGTTTCTTGGGTAGTGAACGTTTTGCTAGCGATGATAAACAGGGTACGTTCTGGGTCGCAGACTCTGAGGGTCTCGGCGAGGTGGGTTCCGTCAATGTTGGAGACGAAGTGGGCAGTGAGGTCACGCTTCGCGTAAGGCTTGAGCGCCTCGGTCACCATGACGGGACCCAGATCAGAACCACCGATACCGATGTTGACGAGGGTGTTGATGGCTTTCCCGGTGTAACCTTTCCAAGAACCACTTCGGATCGCCTCGGAGAACTGCTTGATGTGAGCGAGCACACCCGCAACTTCGTCGACGCCGTCCTCCTGGATCTGGAAGTCATCAAAGTTACGCAGGGCAACGTGTAAGACAGCGCGGTCCTCGGAAGTATTAATGTGCTCTCCGGCAAACATCTTGTCACGGTAGGTCTCGACTTGAGCCTCCCGCGCGAGAGACAGGAGCGTGTCCAAGATCGGCTGCGTGATCAGGTTCTTGGAGTAGTCGAGAAGGAATGTAGTGCTGGGATCGGTAGGGTCTACATATTCTTTTGAGAATTTCGAGAAGCGGGTGGGATCCTGTGCGAAGAGGTCTGATAAGATGAGCCTGGTGTACTCCGCGTCATAGGTTCGTTGGAGTTTCTGCCAGGCGGCGTACTCTGATCGCCATCGTTGAGCGTGGATAACGCAGTGATGTTTTCGACGCACCAGTGGCAAGCTTTCCGCTCATGGTGTCTTGTGGGGGTGAAGATGCGGACGAGGGTCGAGCCATGCGTCGGGAGTTGCCCACTTTATACGTCCCGTCCCGGCCACCCATCGTGGGAACGTCAACAAAACGTTTATCCTTCCACAGACCCAATGGGAGTCGTCCCCAGCAAATTGCTCACAGACTGTACAGGACGAGAGAAAACTCGTCCAGTTTCTGTACCCTTTCTGTGAGGCCGTGGCCGTGTTGCCATGAGCTGGCGCGGACGTGTGTCCTAGCTTACACACTTGGCAATCCGTTCCTTCCATCGAGTCTCACTCTACTTGCATGGCGACATAGCTCCCTTGAGAATCTCGGCTTCCAGCCCTCGACACACATTGGTCCGAACTGCAAAAAATAACTCAAAGGCACCGTACACTAGCAAGCAGGCACTGTGGAATCACGCAAAACGCGGCGCCACCGACGAAAGAACTACTCACAATCGGTTCGGGAGAGTTCACCGGAGCACTTGCAATGTGCCGACTTTGAACTCTGGCTGCGCTTTTTTCTACCTTCAAGACAGGCAGGTAAGTACGTGCCAGGTGCCTAGAAGCAAGTACTTGCATACATCACATGACACTGTTGAGGACGCACTCGAATAGGTTCAACGTTGTAAATACTGTGTAGCGCGAAGCACCAAGTGAGTTGAATCCCACGTTCTATGAAGAGAGAGAAACCACACCGACTCTGGTCTTACCTAGGAAAGTTAATTATGGTTTCACCTGAAGCACCTAGCGTGGTTGGATACCGCTGGTATAATCGGCACCAACTTTTCAGTGGAAACGACGCGGAGACTACTAGTAAGTACTGAACGGACGTTGATCAAATTGCTTTTAAGAACTAGGTAGTCCTGACCGTCGGCTACCGTCGGCTACCACTAGCCGTTTTGCTGAAGGGCCGCCCTGGGGAATATTTAATCCCTGGCGAAGTGCTCCGGTCATCGAATGCCGTGCATGAAGGTGAACTTACATCAGCAAGTCGGCCATGGGTTAGCCGAGCCCTAGGACTGGAGTTTTGGGCACCCAGTTTGGAATAGGTCAGGTTTCGTGCTGTAAGACACTTTTTGGGACCGGTTAGATGCTCACCAGCCAATGAGAGGGCTCAAAGAGAGCTCGCTACTTGCGAAGGATTTGTCCAACGGTCGTGAAGCGATAACGTTACTCGTCTGCTTTGCAGATTAGTACCACCACGCGCAAAGCTTTGCCGGCCACATATCATAAAACGCGTACGAATATGTCAACGCGTATGAAAATGCCAACACGTATGAACATGTCGTAGTACGAGTCTCGCCCAGTGTCACGGCAATCCAATCCATTCCTTTCATCATCTTTAGGCGCAGAGATACCGTTCGGAGATGGACTCAGGCTGTTCGTGAGGAAGCCTTTCGAAAATGTCTACTTTCTCAGACTGGCCGCGGATGCAGCCAGTTCATATTCCATTCCCTGGTTCCCTAATGGACCTTGGTCCATAAATCAGAGTTGAGTAATAGTCGGATCTTCATGCTGTACACAAGTACATGCGCTCGAGGTACGCTGTCAAAGTGCTAAATTGGGTTAGAATAATGATTTCCGTGATCTAGACGGTAACGGCACTTCATGCCTCACCCCTAGGACTGGACCCATCGCGCTGCGTTCCAGGCCAGCAAAACATTTGATAACAAGAGAAAAAAAGTCACCGCGGAGACGTCGACCGACCCTGCAGGGAACAGCGAAAACATATAAAGACAGCCCGGTCGCTCTCATTTTCTCCATCACAAACCGTTTCTGCATTCAGCTAAACACCTACACTCTTTAAACCACCTTCCACCTACCCAACTTTCTATCATCAGAATGTTCGCTCGTCTCTTTGCTGTTGCCTCCCTCGCTGCTCTCGCAGTTGCTGGGCCCACTCCCCTCGTTGCGCGCGACAGCCAGTGCAACACTGGTTCGATGAACTGCTGCAACAGCGTCCAGCAGGTGCATTTTATCTGTAGACAATTCGTTCGCACAGTCTAATGCTGGTTTATCTCCAGGCCAGCGACGCTAGCCAACTGCTCGGCTTATTTGGTTTAGCTGGCGTCCTCGCCGGTGTCACCGGTCAGGTTGGACTCAACTGCAGCCCCATCACCGCCATTGGCACCGGGTCTGGTGGGACGTGTCAGCAGCAGCCTGTTTGCTGCACTGACAACACGATGGTGAGTCTTTGCTTTTTGCTTTTTTTGTGATGGCACCGCTAACGCAGGATAACAGAACGGTCTCATCAACATCGGTTGCACCCCCATCAACCTCAACGCTTAAATCTCTCGGATTGAGAGTCCAAAGACGGGATTATCGAACGCTTTGCTCGGTCAAAAGTCCATCTACTGCGTTTATAGAACTGTCTCGTATCGATTATCGGTACTAATACACTCCTTAATGATATATCCCCGAGTGACTTGAGGATGCAAACTATCGATTACAAGTGTGATACGCAATGCATTTTCCTCCATCCGTCGACCTCCAAACCTTACTTTAATCCCATCGAGACAGACAAAAAAAGGCAAGTGTAGTGTTTACGTGTCCGAAACGCGTGTTGGGGAAGTACTTACTGTATAGATCTTGTAACTTTGCGTGCTGGTGAAGACAGTCATCACAGACGAAAGGAGAAAAGGATATCCTTCTCAGAGATCGCGGCGTGGGGCACTCATGAATATTTGAATAGGAATCCCACTGTCCACCAGGGCCTGGGCTATGTTCCACTACCATGTCATATGAAAGCCCGACCCGACCCTGATCAGCTCGGATGTCAAAAAAGCTGGTGCAAGTAGACTAGTGCACTTCGTCTGCTTAGTATCCAGGTCTCTGGATACTGGTATTATCCGGTATGTGTGTCATATGGGGCTCTTCAAGAGTAAATACCTGTTCCGGTGCTCGCCAGACTTTATCCCCCGAAAAAGGCGGATTCAGTCCCCAGCCCTCCTTCTCGACAGTCACTGCAACCATGAAAACCCTTGAGGGGTGTGTGTGTACAAGTCTCGACATCATTACATGAATTTACCAAGATTTTGGTATGCGAATCAGGGAGAAATTCTATTTTGTTCTCCCAAACGAGGGCTAAACATGCGAGAACTTGAAGGTGGGTGGACTGCTACTCAGCCTCCGTCAAAAAGACGTTCCGTGTGCAGACATCACGGTGTGGGATGTTTATCACTTCGGAGGCATGCGAGTGAGCTTCCCGGTTCGTATGCCTGCATGTCAGCAGTGTCCGACGACTGTATCGCTCGAGGGTGGACCCACCTTTCGCGACGTCTTGGATGGCTGTCACAACCTCACGCTGGGTGGCACTGGGTTGTCGATTTCCTTCAGCGACGGGCTCTAATTGAGCAGTATTCTCGCCCCGATGGGTGGCAGACATGTCAAAGGTGGGCGGCACGGAAGGAAGGAAGGAGAGTGCACGAACAGATGGATTCAAAGTTGAAGGTAGCCTGTCTATTTATCCTCTACGATCGTGGAACGCGCTGTGTGGGGCTGATGGTGCTTGTCGCACGTGAACCGCCATTGTTTCGCCAAGGTTCAGTGCTTTGACGGTGGCAGGGCGCCACGAGGTACACCTCGGTTTCGCCGGGGACATGACGGGGGCTTACCGGTCGACTGGGAATGTGACGAACAAGCTTAGGAGCAGCGAGCGAGCCAAAGAGTGCACATACGCTGTACGTCACGGAACGACTGCAGTGCGCTAGCAGTGATCATTTGGGCAATTCTACCAGAACCCCATTTCGATGTCGTGATCGTGGATGGGAGCTAAAAGGAAGATGCTGTTGTCGCACAACCCAGTGTGGGCAAACTCGAAAGGACTGTCAAGCAACTCGAGTTCGCGCGCGGCCAGCCCGACACAGGAGCTTCATGCAACACGTCCTCGCGGTGCTGGATCATGTATTAAGGAGGCCCCACCACAAACATATACTTCAACCACACAAAGTACGTAATCCGAATGGGCGGGGAGCGCCTTGCATCCGAGCCGGAGCGTTGCAGAATGCGGTCGGTCCTTGGAAGGATCATACACAAAGTAGAGGTCCGGGAAGTTGCCAATCGTCATTCCCAAGCTTTTACTTAACGACAAGTTGAGTTCTGAGTGGCTAAATGGGTACGGAGGGTTCAAGGACTTACATACTAGGTGATCGTACCATCTCGCCAATGGTCCTGGCTCGTCAAAACCGTTTACCCCACGTAGGTCCACATCGAGGAAGACACGAGAATGTCGAGCAGGTCGAGTGGCCCCGCAAATGCGACATTCGAGTTGCGTTTGGGTACGCTCGAGCGTATTGACTCTTTCTGCACAATGCGTTCATTCACGCTATCGATACTTATTGAGGGAAGTGGGACACTGCGAGCTTTTGTAAGTAGGTTGGTCCGCGATTGCGGTAGCCACCTACTGCACTAACCTATTGAGATGGTTTTTTTTTTTATAGCCAATTCTCCTTGTCGCCTGCGGGTGAATTGTCATTTATGAATGTACAAGTATCACTGCGACTTTCCAAGCAAGGTTTGCGAGGGTTTGCGCTGATGAAGTTGGTACCGCCCGAGTTACACTAAATCCGACACGATCTATGTCCTAACTACCGATCTCGATTTGACTTCTTGCTCACAGTTGTTTATCGTAGGGGGACCGAAGAAGTTCCACCATCACCGTGACATATCGCTTAAGAGGGCGATGGACCCAACTTGTGAATGCCATGCTTCAAAGACTGACGGCTGTCTGGCTTTTCCGTACATCTGCGGGCTAGAGCCGAGACATTCTCAGTGATTCCCTCTGGAAGCCCGGGTACCCGCGCTCGATTTCCTCCGTGATCTCTCGCTTGTAAAGCGAGACACCGCCGACGTAATTATATGTTTCGCGTTTCTTTCCAGGGATGTTGGCCCCATTGTACCAACCGCTGGCCAGTGGAAGGAGTGTGGCATCGTAGAATGTTTCGATGTGCTTCTTATAGTTCAGAGCAGCATGAGAGGTGGGCGTGAACTTGGTGATCCCGTGCTGGCGAAGATATTTCATCGTTTGAACGACCCAGGCCCCTTGCATTTCCACGCATGTCGGTCCATTGCAGAACGCGGTCGGT
>JBBPRI010000451.1:0-14763 GCA_038092955.1 Boletus pseudo-olivaceus
GAACGACTTCAACGAAGGCTTCACGTACGTTGGTCCAATGGGGATGATTGAACTCACGCCAGCTATGATTTTGGATTGGTGCCGTGCACTGGTAAATACTTTTTTTTTCATTGTGAGAATACCCTAAACGAGCGGTTTTGGCGAGCGAGAGCGCGCTGCAGGGGCGAATGTGGCACCTGGGTTTGCCAACGAACAAAAGGTGGATCACTTGACGATCGTGTTGGAATGAGGTGTACCTGATTGTGGTTGAAATTACCAACTGCCTGAAATATGAGTCGAGGTGGCGGGATGTTGGGATGTCGGGGCGTCGGGGCGTCAGTTGTGGAAGAGAATTCAAGAGGAATGGGAGGCAATACCAGTGGAGGAGTGTCAGAAGTTGATTGAGAGCATGCCTAGGAGGATTGAGGCAGTGATCAAGGCAAAAGGAGGCTATACCAAGCACTAAATACCCAGTCATATCATAAGGTGCAAAACTGTTGCAATGGTATTGCTGTTTTGAGATGGCCATATCTCCACCGCCCCTGAGCCGAATTACATAATCTAGGGACCACTTTGTAGCCACGGGTCTGTACTTTGTTCGGTCTCACCAACGCTAAGCGACATTCCTACGGGTGCTTGCGGTGCGCTTCGCGCACCACGTTAGGGTTAAACATTGCAACGGTTTTGGAGGTCACTGTAACTGACCCTCAAAACTACCTGAACATCAGCCCAAGATACCTATTCACCATCTCTGATAGAGCCGATATTAATCGGTTTAGTAATTGGCTCATACTGAGTCACTCTTTCCTTCTCCTTATATTCTGATACATCCTTGTCTCTACAGCTCTGCAGACACAATGTGCAGCCCAAACCAATATATAACCTTGACCGTAGGACATAGGAGAGTAGTCTGCAAAAAAAACTGGAGTGTCTGCAGTTCTTGTTGACAAGCTACAGCTGAATTTCCTCCTATATTCAACACTTGCCATTATGGACCTGCAGATCTCTGCAGACATGGGAACGTGAATAACAGACCACCTAGCCCCCTTCCTAGAACCCTAATGAAGGATGTGGTGTGATAGTTGTAGTATCTGTAGTCCTGGTTGTCGTTCGGTCTGTCTTTTTGTCCCCCCTCCTCTGCCATCATCTATAACCTCTGTTGGACCACCAGGAAGTTTTACCACCTTTCCTATCGCCTTCTCCTACACCATATGGACCCTATGGATGTATTGAGACTGAGATCTCTTCCCATGGATATCTCTTTGTGTTGCTGGATGCCATCTCCTCCTTCCCCCCCTTAGGGTGACTATAGGTATGAACCCATAGTGATGTTTCCAGAGGTTACATACAATGTTTCTGATGATATATGAACCCAAACAAGCATTAGGAAGCAAGATCTTCCCACTTGGATGTCTGTTTGATAGGCGGTATGTCCCTCTCCCTGATCTCCTCTGCAAAGCAAGCATATACTGTTGCAAGCCAGCATACCGACCCATTTGCAACATCTTATTTACAGCTTGTGAGTTTATTTCTACTCTTCTTACACCATTCCACCATGTTTTCATTTCTCGGACAATCATTCTACTGGTTTTTTGTAATCAGGTTGGGTTCAGAGTGGGTTCTGGCTGCTCTTTTGGGCAAGAGGTTCCCATGATTTAAGAAAATTCCCACAATGATTATTTGTTCCCACGAGTTCGTTTGTTGCCACAATTATGTCAGTATGCTGTGTTGTCTGTCAATATAACCAATCAGATGCAAATACTACATTCCCAATACACACCAACTACTGTACAGTACCTACATATGTATGTATAACAGAATATGCACTGCCACACTACAATGTAATAGAGTAGAACACACATATAAACACAACAAAATAGACAACCGGTCTTATGAGGTGGATCGCGTCATTGCCTCTGTGTACTAATTCACTGGTGTATGCGTGTGTAAATTGGATACATAGAGCTGAGGACCATCTATGTACATTTGCCAACTATATAATATGCATTCAGAGAATGTTGAATGTCATATTGTGATAGTCACATGATCTCCGATACTCAACACAAACAACCAGCAACTAGCCCATTCGGTGTCATAGACAACGGTCAAAGTAAACCGCAGACTCGGTGTGGTATACCCAAAACATGAACCAAATACCTGTGCATATGTCCTAAGGGCAGCGTCAAATGCTTGAACACTGTCCAGGGACTGCTACCATGGTCGAACATATGTTTGGCACATGTGGCAGATTTTTTGAATACCTGGCACACCTCTGTAATGGGCATCGAACATCATCGAACATATGTACAGTATGTTCGGCCTCAGGAATGACCTGCACGTATGTATGTCCTAAAGGCGGCTTCAAATGCGTGAACACCATCCCGGGACTGCGACCATTGTCAACCATTGTCAAACATAGTCAAACATATGTTCAGCACATGCGGCAGATCTTTTGAATGCCTGGCACACCTCTTTAATGGGCATTGAACATTGTCAAACATATATTTGACCATGTTTGACCATGTTCAATGCCGCTCAGGATGAGTGTGGTGGCAATATATATTGGAATCAAAAAGCTAAATATGTATACATATCAGGTAGGTACAGTACCATCATAGTACATTATGCTACATAGTCTGACAACATGCTCTTGATGTCGCACACAGGTCCTGGCTCCCACCACTGACCCTGTCGACGTTCCGCCACCACATCGCCACACTGGAGGCCCCGTTTGATCGTCCTGGAGATTCGCATTGCTGCCCTTCACTCCTCCGCTATTTCAACATTCATGCTATCTGTCATACTCATGGATGGCATGCTCCGCTTCTCCTCCTGGCTGATGTATTCGTTTGTGCTCTCGAAGAGTGTGACGAGCACTATCAACGGTCTTCTATAGAATGTTCCTGTCAATAGATCACTTGGTCAGTGGTACATGGACTGATACATAGATTAGCGACTCACGCGATGTATCCTGTGCAAGGACAGGAAGTCCAAGCATCATCCATATTACATCATGAAGGATGGATGGATGGATGGCATTGGTCGCAAGGAGTCCACGTGTGACGTCATCGTCCTCTCCAGAAATGGTTGAGGTGTCGTAATCGATGGCGAGCTCCGTCAGATGCATAGTGAAGTATGAAAGGAAGTGCCCCCCAGATGTTAGCCCAGCCTGAGGGGCATATACAATGTGATTCGAACCCGGTGGTTGGATCCTACGCGGGCATGGTGAGACTCACACATCTAGCAGGAACAGAGACGCTCACAGTGTATCGCCTCTACGATGGGCCAACACTCCGAGAGGAGTGTCAGGAGCCTTTATCGCCATAGTCCTCATGAATACCCTGTCCCATGCATCGAACAGCTGGCTTTGGCTATTCAATGAGCCTTCCAGGGTGTTGAGATATCCCCATATCTTCATCCCAGATCAGACAGTCACGTACGTGCAGAGGCCGCATGTGTTGTGGTGGGGATATGTGACGAAACCACCGTGGGTCATAAGGTCCCAACCCCGAACTTTCTCGGAGTCCCCGGTGATCGCCTGCACGCTGTTACGCGAGGGCGTAGCAAAACTCTTGTGAGCATGTGTATGACAGCACACCTCTGTCCAATGTGCATATCGGCAACGTCACGTGACTTGTCACTGGAAACCTGCAGGGAAAGGGTCTGTCCCCCTTTCGTGCCTAACCAGTGCCAGGGCTCTCATCGTCGAGCATGGAAACCTACCCTGGGACCAAGGGTCTAACCACCTCTGGTGAGAGCAAGACAGTTGTTACAGTGGGCTGACCACCTAGAGGATGTGTGGGAAGCAGAGTAGAAGACTTAGGGGAGGAGGATCCTAAGGAGTCTTCATTACACCGTGGATTGTGTAGATCAAGGTTAGAGTTACACTGAGGCGGAACTCTAACTTAAATAGTACTGTACAGTTGTTTAGGGCAGGTGCCCTGAACCTAAATAAGGAAGTATCAGTAAAGGAACTATAGTACAGTATCAGAACAGAACAGAACGGGTCAGGAGAACTCGGAACAGACACAGATCAGATCAGATGGGAGGAGTAGGATCACTAAGGCTATACGAGAGAATAGCCTTTGGAGGCAGTATCTGTTAAGATAAATAGTACAGCCATAAAGAATAGGATCAGACCGGAGCAGAGTCGGGAGGAGTCGGGTACGACGTGGCAGAGAAGAGCTCTGCCTCGAGTAGCTGTGCCCAGGCTGTGCTGGACAGGTTGGGCGTTGGGAAGAGGGAGTTGAACACCGGGTAACCGGTATGATCCTCTGTGAGAGTGGGAGAAGGGATAGGGGAGGGAGAAAAGGTAAGGGGGTCCCCAAGAATTGTAATACATACACGCCGTGGTATGCCTTGCCCTTATTCTCCCCTGTGCGAGGAACATAGGAGGCATTCATAATCGCTGCCTTGACGTTCACGTTGTCTGAAAGGGGCCTGTGACATCGATTGGCACTCTGTAGACCATATATATCAAGTGTGAACCTACCACAGAAATATGGGCATGTCTGGCTGAACGTTAGGAAGATTGAGGAGGTTCAAGCACTCGTGCTTGTCATCCGCCAGAGCAATGAATTCTTTGACCGTCATGCTGCAATGTATGTTGGCAAGATCTATGTTGTCCCCCTTCCTTTGTTCCTTGTCCCTTTTTATCGCATCTAGTATTGTGTATGTAACGATTCCATACATCATTCAAAAATGGGGGAAATGAACTTACCTTGCACATCAACTTGTTGGGTCACCATTGGTCGGTAGAGACTGACAGCATCCAGCATGAAATCCAGCGTGGGTGATGGTTCCCAGCCTCGAACCAACACTGCACATCCCTTCGATAGAGTGACCTCGATCTTAGACACAATATCCCAGACAGCCTTGGTGTTCGTGCAATCGTACTGCAGCTCCACCACCATCGGTCGGCCTGGACCGTACATTGTGTCCTGTGCGCGAGGGGCTTCGGACATATATTCCACTATTTGTCGATCCTTGAGGCAATATATGAATTGAACTCGTCGGACAGAGAAAATGTGCGGTACGTACCACATCACTAAACCATAGCATATACATTGTGAGGCTGAGGCTCGTCCAGTCTATGATCGGGGTAGCACTGGGACAGGACATCCCTGATAGCATTGATTCCATGGTGGGCGTTGCTATGCACTCATATGAGTCATTATGGATCGATCGATCGTGTGAATCACCTACTCTTACGACGCTTGGGCTCTTGGACACCTGCTACACGAAGGTCCCTTTTCGCTTCCCGATCTGCATTTCCTTTTCCCTTCTCGATCGTTCAAGGTGCCTCTCTGGAGGCCACCACACCAAGGCCTGTTTCCTTTTCTGGTTCCTCGTCAGCCTTTCATTTTCCCTTGTCGATTGTGTGAGGTACCTGTCCAGAGGTCATGTACCACACGTTGTCTGTGAGATGAAAACAAACCTGTGGTTGCTCGCATTCTCATACCTTGTCTTGGCCGTTCATTGTGGTTGTTGAGACCTGTCCTGCATTGCCCTGCACACACGCATAGTTGGTAGCAAATCCTGTGTATGGATTTGGGTGTTTAGTGTACATGTACCATTGTATGAACATCACTTACCACCAGGGGGTTGCAACTGCTACCTGCACCATATGTCCAGGTAATGCCTACCATGATGGATGTGTGTTAGCCTGGATCATTGTGCAGATCATCGCTCAATTTTACACACCTGTCCTGATGTTCGACCGACATCGCCACTCTGAATACCGATCGCCATCTTAGTCCATTGCAGCAGAGCTGCCGTCATGTCTTGCAAGGATCCCAGACCAAGTTCGCATCATATCTGGGCTAGTGCATGGTGATGCTCGCCTTCCTCATTTACCAGTCACAGGCCCTGAGTCACACATGGAGTCATGTAGAGCCGGTCCTGTCGAACTTGAGCAACAACGCCTGTGTCGGATTTCACCTCACCCATCGACCAGATTGGACTACCTAGATATCCGAGGGGCCGAGATAGAGGTTGCTTGAACAACGACCGGCAGTGACAACCTCTGGATTCACAGAATCGCCAACGAAGACCTTCAGGATAATTGGGAATGAATCTGAGGGTATGCTCAGTTGTAACATGTAGTTGGATTGTGCGATGACGTTAGGCATGTCCAATGGTGGTGGTATGCGAATAGAAGGAGTAATCAAGGTGTAGTGATCATCGGATCGTGGGCTTTGCCAATGCATATATTCAGGGTCACACAATGTAGTTATATAATGTGCCATGCATAGTTGAACATCGCTGAACATCACTGAACATAGCTGAACATGCAATTTATCAAGCATCCTGGAACGTACAGTATGTACCGAATGGAGTCCATGATGAGGGTTATGATATGTCAAGACAAACATAGAATACATTGAATTCATTCATAGTCACATTACAGAACAGTACATCTATGTATATACAGACCTTCCTGACTCACTGTACAATTGCAATATACAGTATATTGACAAACATGCACAAATCGGCAGCCAGTCCATTTCGTGCATTTCATAACACTCATGTGATCAATGTATGTCATCGAACAACATATCTGAAACGCCAAAATCGAAATACAGTACTTATGAATTTGTGCATTTTCGACCTATCCTCCCTCTTGGTCGTTTTTACCTTCGTTTCCTTCCCTGCTGCCTGCCCTGTCTCCTTCTCCTTCCCCTTCTCCTTCGTCTCTCCTTTATCTCCCCTGCCCCTGCCCCTGGTTACCCGTGGTTCCACCATCTCGCTCCCCATGGCCACGAGATCACATCATGTGATGCTTACACTGTACATTTACCCAACACTTAGGAAATGTGTGAGATCACATCACATGGTGTTACACTGCGCATTTCCTGACTTCTTGGAAATGTGCAATGTAACATCACATCAGTTACATCAACATCCTTACTCACTGTATTCTTCTCTCATCTCTGCTTCTCATCATATAATATCATGTCTGCATTCTATGTCTCCTCTTCTTATTCAAATCAACCTTCCCTTCAATTGCTATTCACATGGAGTTAATCATTGATACAGATGTATATATGTACATATGTATGTCTACATTGTGGGTACTTCCTTCACTATCATATGTTTCCAGTTCACTGGTTGACCCATTGTGGCAAGGGGAAGGGGAAGGGGAAGGGGAAGGCAAAGTGAAGGGGAGCTGTGGAGGACACCCTCCTCTTCCGTCATATATACAAGCATATACCATATCCAGTATACATATCTCGATTAGGACAAGACTGACGCTGCATGCGATCAATATGAGTGGTGCTGATGATGATCAATGGTATGACATCATATTCTTTATATGGTATCTATTTCTTGATTGAGATATGATTGACAAACCAGCAACAAGTGAGGACTAGCTTGTTCGCCCGTTGCTTGTGTCTTCGGCACAATCATCTGACCTTTTTGTGTAGGAGTACATAGCATATTCCTATAAACACAATTGAACCTGGCATCTATTCTATTCTGCACAGTACAGATACAAATGGTATGGTCCTAGTCCATAGGGACAGTTCCAACGGGTTGTTGGATGAGCGGGTAGACTGGGAGGGTCTCGGAGTCCATAGGTCCAGTAGTGGAGATGGGGGAGATCCCTTCATAGGTGACTTGGGTGAAGGCTTTAGGATCGGTTAGGGGTAAAGAAAAAGGTACCCCCTCTGTGTTACCAGTGACAGGCATCACATTTGTAACACAGACTTGCTGGCCTGATTGATACTCCGGAGCGTCTGAGCGCTCTTTATCGGCTGTTCGCTGCATTCTTTCTCTAGCTTCCTCCAGAGCTACTTGTACTTCTTCGTGGGAACGTCCAGTTTCCGCCATGAAGCCGACGAGGTTTGCTTCGAAGCCCATCTGGGGGCTATAGTTACGTGTGATTGTGAAGGGTGAGGTACCCGTGGCAGTTGTGAGAGAATTGTTATGATGGAATTGAGCCATCTTGATCCATTCTGCCCAATCTCCTTGCTTCCTTCCAATGTAGGCGTGGAGATACTGTTCCAGATCCCGATTAACTCTTTTGGTCTGGCCGTCAGTTTGGGGATGATATGCAGTAGAGATCTTTTGGGAAATCCCGAGAAGTTTACATAACTCTGTAGTGAAGGCCGAAACAAATTGTGGTCCTCAATCGGAAACAATCATGGAGGGTAGTCCGTGTATGCACCAAACATTATCTCTAAATATAGATGCTAGATCTTTGGATGAAACTGTGTCATAAGTAGGTATGAAAACGACTTCTTTGGAAAATCGGTCAACAATGATGCAAATAGCCATGTAAATAGAGGATTTAGGTAAACCTGTAATGAAATCTACTGAGAGATCTTCCCATGGATGTTTGGCGATGGGAAGAGGCATAAGTTTACCTGCCGGTGCTTTTGTCTTACCCTTCACTTGGCAGTGATCTACGTAATTTTATATATCTTTGGTGACACCAGGCCAAGAGAATTTTCGAGTGAGAAGATGAGTGATGCGAGCATGACCAGAATGGCCTGCACTAGGAGAATCATGGCAGATTTCCATGAGTTGCATACGTAAAGAAAGAGGAATGAAGATTTTGTTTTTGTTATTTTTGAAAATATTGTTAGCATAATCAAAAGAGAAATCACCAATTTCGGTTACTTCCTCTTTAAGGAAAGCATTGATGAGAGAATCAAAGAAGGTGGAAGATAAAGAAACATTATTGAGAAACACCTCCTGGGGTAAAACCGTGATGTTAGCATTATGATCCTGCACAGCATCACCATGATCTGGTCGTCGCGATAAAGCATCGGCATGGCCATTACTAGTACCCGGTTTGTAGATCATTGAGTAATTGAATTCTTGAAGAAGCATGTTCCAGTATGCTTGATGACCTGATAAGGTTTGAGGCTTCTTCCAATACTCGAGGTTTTTGTGATCAGTCCAGATCTCGAAATGTGGACGACCTATTAGATAATGATGCCACTCAGTTAGTGCCCTGATAACTGCAAGCAGTTCCTTGTCGTAAATAGGGTAATTTGTTTCCTCAGAAGTAAAGGAATGAGAAATAAAGGCACAAGGCCTCCACAAACCATCATTACTGTGAACAGAAAGGACTGCTCCAGTGGCGATATCTGAAGCGTCGGTTTCAACCTGCATTTCCTTGTCCCGATCGGGGTAAGCGAGTAACGGAGATTTCCGGAATTGATTCTTCAGCATGTCAAACACCTGTTGTTGCTTCTGACCCCACGAGAATGGAACATCTTTCTTGGTAAGATCGTTCAGGGGCCTGGCAATTTCCACGAAACCTTCTATGAAGCGACGGTAATAATTACAGAGTCCGAGGAAGCCTTGGAGCTGTTTGAGGCGAGTGGGAATTGGCGAGTCTATGACCCCAGACACCTTCTTTTCCTGCATCTCGACTCCCTCTTTAGAAACTACCATACCTAAGAAGTCTACCTTCTCTTTCGAGAAAGCACACTTTTCAGGTTTTACATAAAGGTCGTTCTCTCTGAGACGACATAACACCTCTTTTACAATGTCCTCGTGTTCCTCTTTTGTTTTTCCTTTTGTAAAGATCATGCAGTCGTTGATGTAGATAACAAGTACAGCATACATGTCATTATAAAGATCATTCATCATCTGTTGGAATGTGGGAGGTGAATTAGTCATTCCAAAATACATAATGGTGGGTTCATATGCTCCAATAGGAGTAACGAAAGCCCCTTGCCACTCATCACCTTCTTTGATTCTAACATTGTTATAACCCCATCGAAGATCAAGGGCTGTGAACATATCGGCGCCTTTAAGCTGATCAATCAACGTAGAAATCAGAGGAAGCGGATAAGTGTTCTTGATGGTTCCTTCATTTAAATAACAGTAATCCATAACAAGACGTTTCTTTCCATCTTTTTTAGGGATAAAGAAAACAGGTGCAGTTTAAAGGAATTTAGAAGAACAAATGTACCCCTTTTTGAGTTCTTTGTCAACAAAGACTCTTACTTGTTCCATGTCTTTGTCTGAGAGAGGAATTACTCTACCCTTTTTAGGAACGAAATCTGATTTCAAATCGATTGCATGATCCCAGGGTTTCCGTTCCAGCATCCTTTCGGATTCATTCTCAGAGAAGACATCAAGGAAGTCATGGTACACTTCAGGTACCTTTTCCTTAAGCCCTTCTTTGATCACCCTTATGTGTGTTTGGAGATGTTTACTGCATGGGAGCGGTGGATGTCTGTATCCATCTCCTAACACTCTGCAATAATTAGTGCAATGAGGGAAAGAAATTTTTTAATGGAACCAGTCCACATCTGGATTGTGATGGAATAACCAGTCATATCCGATAATAATTTGATGCATCCCTAGAATGGAAATGTAGGCATCAATCACTTTGTAATGTCCTTCGATAGCGATTATAATATGTACTTTTTTGGTTATTTTTCTGACAGCTCCTTGAGAGCCATCTGCGTTGTTTACAATAATAGGGGTGGGAATATCCTCTGTGGGAATTCCCCTTTCTTGTACATAACGTTCATCAATGGACATGTGAGAGGCACCAGAATCTAAAAGAGACATAATGTCCATTCATCGCCATTCACCGTTTGTTTTATGTAACAAATGCATTTTGAGTAAAAGCTCACCACCATAGGACAAGGTGTTTGTTGTGTGAGCACGCATTGTCATTTTCTTTTTTGCGAGGGATTTATAAATAGGAGAATTTTTTATTTGCCTTACAAGGGAATTAAGCACACTTTGTCTTACATCCAGTGCCATGCTCGATTGAGTTGCCCTTTTGGATAAAGGATATATATTTCGCAACTGAGAAGAAATAGAAGATACAGGGAAATCGATGTCGTAATCTGCTACACCATAATGCTCACAATGGGAGTCCGTATTCGTAGCGTGAATACTAGGAGAAACAGAAAGACCAAAAGAAGAAATTGTGTCCAAGTTCGCAGAGACCCTTGTATTTATGAACTTCTGGCATTTAAAGACTCCGTGGCCTTTTGCTGAGCCTCAACCTCAAATTTGTCCCTAAAATAGGCTTCTGCAGCCTCATCGTGCATCCATGGAGCACTCTGCTGCTGCACATGGACATACAGACCTTGAGGGACTTGTGGCAAAGGCCAAGCCACGTAATTGTTGATGGATACAGGGGCGGGGACATACTCATATCCATATTGGAGTGTGTCCGGATTGATTGTCTGTTGGTAATATTGCCTCTGTTGAGGCTGAACCCTGCGATTAGGATTCGTAGGGCAATCTGGCCAGATGTGGCCTTGCTTGTGGCAACCGTAACAAGTACGAGTCTCCAGGCGAGGTGGTGTTTGCGCTTGTTGTGCATCAATCTGCATTGGAGCTCCTCGACCTGGCTGGGTGCCGGTAGGAGTGAAATGTGGTGGGGGCGGTCCACGTGGAGCAGGATACTGAGTTGGGGGGCGAGCATAATACGTTGGCCTTCTTTGAGGTTGGAAGGTTTCACGAGGTGTGGATTTTCCTCTTTCTACTACCATTGCTTCAAAACTTCAACCGATTTGTTGATAAACTTCTACATAATCCCAAATGAATTTAGGAGATAGGGGCTCTCGGCCCGAAATTTTCGCTTGGTAGTAGATGTGATAGTCTATCGCTTTTTTAAGGATGTTGGTCGCGTGCTCGTGGTCGACCTTTGATTTGTTCTTCAGTTTCTTGAATTCCTGAAGAAATTGATCTATGGCTTTCCCATTTTGCCATAATTCTTCCAACTTTTTAAGACTTTCGTGGGGAAGGATATCTATCTGGAAATAATCCTTTATGTCCTTTTGTAGTGTAGGCCAATCGGGCCAGGCATCTGCTCCTTGTATGTTACGACCTGACCTGCTGGGAAAGGGGCGTAATACTGAATACCCCAAATAGGATGAGCGAAGTAGGAAAGAGGATAAGGAAGAGCTCGCTGAGTTATATTATAGTGCCGCTCTCAAGGCAGCAACTACTTCTTGACTAGGTCGTTCCAGGGCTTACTATGCATGGCATATCTCTTCTCTGTCTTCGACTGTCGTCTCGAAATAGGCAAGGATAAGGATGAAGATGCTGGTATCGCTGGCTAAGCGGAGAGGGATGACTTATGGCTTCTTAGTCAAAGACAAGTGAAGGGATAGGATACTTAGATCGAACTAAGGAGCTACGATACAAAGTAGTCCCTACTTATAGTCTACGGCTTGGTGCACGGACCAAGCGGTGCTAGAGATAACAAGGGAAAGGAATGCTAAATAAGGGAATGTGAGGGTAAAGGGTACCCGGAGATTAAAGATAAGAAGGAATGGAAGTAATGACGTACGGTGATGTCATGATGACATCATAGGTCTGGAGTGGTCTAGGTATGACGTCAGGGGAATACGTAAGTGGTCTAGATGGAGTCTAGATCGTAGAGGGGATAAGGGAATGGTTTACCAGGATCACGTGGGGAGGATTCCCAGGGTCACGTGATGCGTCCGGTACTAAATAAGAGATAGGAACGATCCCACCTCAACGGGGGATCTAAGGATGTATCCCACCTCTAGGGTTCTACTAAGGATTTCGAGGGTTTGAAGGGAAGTAGCGTCAAGATCATAACAAACACATTCTACCTGAACTCAATCAACAAGGCTATTGCTCTCGTATGTGGACTATTCGCTCCAATTTTAGACGATGCTAATTGATATTTTCACAGGATTTTTCCAATCCATTGACTCGATTGACCATGCAAGACTATCCCGAAGACGGACAGGGACGGATGTCTCAGGTGCAGCATGGGAGCAAGATGCTCACTGATCTCCCTGACGATTTAGCTCCACCTTCCGTTCGGGTCGATGGCAAGATCTTTTTCGTCGACGAGCTGCTGCAACAGAGCACCAAAGAATACTTTATCCCAAAGAAGCTGTTTCAGGCGCGAGTCGGTCCAACCCCAGAGACCGAAGTCCTTTCCTTGGGCCATAGGGTCTCCCAGACCGACGTAAGTAGTCAAACCTATCATTTCTCTCGATTTCACCTGAGCTTGTGCAGAAAGGGTTTGCGGTTGATCCACAGCAAGTCATTGTCCTCGTCTCGACCTTTTCTCGCACTTTCGAGGAGCTTTCCAGTCGTTTCGATGTGTTGGGAGTCATATTCACAGGTTCATTCCATATCTACTTTATTCACTGAAATGGGGGTTGAGTAGACGTGGATTTTAGAGTCATCTACTCATTTCCTAAAGTGCATGCCCCATCCGCTCCACACGAAGTCAGGGGGCCGGTTGGTTCTCACTGTGCCTCTCATCATCTTTATGGATGATGTATCGGCAAACGTTTCAAAGCAATGGAACAAACATCATGTAATCTATATGTTGAATGCTGCCATGCCACGCGAGATGCTAGAAAAGGAATTCTGCGTGCACTTTGTCTCGTTGTCGTCACATGCAGCCCCTCTCGAGTTGATGCAGGGATTTCGGGATTCCCTAAGGTGCGACACTCCCCCCGCTAGGACTAATAATTGTACTGATATATGGCGCTCAAAGAAAAGCTGCTGAGACCGGAGTTCTCGCATGGGACTCAAAATATCAAGCAGAAGTTATCCTGATTCCCTACGACCTCTTTCACGCGGGCAACAACCCAATGCAAGCTGAGGAATGCAGCCATGGGGGCCTGAAATGCAATTTTTTCTGTCGTACCTGCAAGGTTGGTGGAACGATGGCGGCCAAAAAAACGGATGATGGGTATACATCAGTTTTCAAGGTTTGTGTCAGCCATTCTTATTGCGCTATTGTAATACTCATTTTTCCAGTGCGGCGAGTTGCGGACGACCGATGAAACACTTGCGAACATTAAGGAACAGATAGATTTGGCTAAGCTGTCTGGCGGAACCGAAAAGGTCAGGAACAAAATCAGCACGACTGGCATGCATGACGCCGCAAGTGCTTCCATCGTCCAGCACCTCCTGGAGCTCGGGAAGCGTCTGCGAAAACGGACTGCTGGAAAGCCCAGCCTAGCTGAAAGTGATGTTCGCGCAGCCCTAGAGAAGGATCTAGAAGAACTATTGAAGGGTAAACCTATTGACGACTACATCAACCCACTACTTGGAATACCTGGTCTCAACATTCACAAGGACACGCCGACTGAGATTCTCCACACAATCCTTCTTGGGATTGTCAAATATTTTTGGGGTCAAACGGCATTTATCTTAGACAAATCACATTCGCTCGGGACCCTCCAAGTTCACCTGGATTCCCTTGCGAAGGACGGATTAGGAGACATAACACTTGGTGCCGATTATATTGTCCGATATAAAGGGAGTCTTATTGGGCGACACTTCAAGAGCCTGGCACAAGTTATGCCGTATCTAATCTATGATCTCATACCACGTATGGTCTTGGACGGATGGACTATCATGGGGCGGCTTGTTGTACTTCTCTGGCACACGGAAATTGAGGACACAGAAACATATTTGGTTCGTACTGACAATATCGTGCCAACATGGATACCGCTGACTTGACGTTACTGCAGGCGGATCTATCACATGTCATCGAGGACTTCCTGACGATCTCAGCACAGTGTGCACCCAGTGTTACGCGAGGGCGTAGCAAATTCCAATGAGCGTGCGTATGACGTTGCACCTCTGTCACCGAGTGTATCGTACACGAATGGGACTTGTCACAGAAAACCTGCCGGCGAGAACCTATCAATCTCGCGGGCCTAATCTGCGCCGGGGCTCTCGTCGTCGAGCGTGAAAACCTGCCTAGTGGACCTTAGGCCTAATCACCTCTGGTAAGAGCAGATAGTTGTTGGGTGGGCTGACCACCAGTGGAAGGGTGTAGGGGAGCGGAGGTCC
>JBBPRI010000452.1:0-14742 GCA_038092955.1 Boletus pseudo-olivaceus
TTTGTGTGTATGGGCACGGAAAGGAAACAGAAGTATGTAGCGTCGTTGTGGACCTTTCCATGTTGGTATTGACTTTGGTTGTCCTAGCGATCTTACTGGTAGGTCGCGCCGACGTCACGACCATGGGAAATCTAGGCTGATCATTCTCGATTGGTAGGTATGTTCACGCCTACCAAGCGCCGAGCGAGTCGCTGGTGGATATGGAACTCACCAAATTGGTACGTCCAGCTTTCACCTTGGCTTCGATATTCTCTCAATGATACATATGTCACCTCTATGGCAGTTGGTTCGCCTTTGGGACGTGAGCTTTGAATCCAGCATCTCCAAACTCATCGGGACAGGTAAAAGTCCGTGGACCACCGACGGCAGTTGCATATAAGCCAAGGACGTAAACCAACTCGAGAATCGTCGGGAGGGACCATGGAGTCCGCAATCCCATCTGTAAGAAGTCACTTATCGTTAACTCTTGCGTTGTGCTTTACTTTCTTATCTCAAAGCATACGCAAATGCTTGTTATCGATGGTGGCCCTGCCGGAGGCTGCGCCGCATCTGCGCTAGCAAGGGAAAGACTGCAAGTCGTATTGCTTGAAACTTGAAACAGCGCAGTTTCCAAGGTCAGCTTCCTGCGCTCTGTCGGTCCTGCACACAGTTTGCGTATTCTCACACGATGCAGGTAACACATTGGCGAGAGTCTGATCCCGTGGCATTGCTCGTCGCTCGTCGCCCAAACGCCTGTCCGTGCGCTGGTCAAGCTGGCTGCGAGGGCCCAACCCGCCCTCACAGCTCACCTTTTCCCTCTTTCAGGCTAGGGCCCAGCCTTGATCCGCACACCCTGCGGGTTTCGCCCGGCCACACACAGCCTCGCAGCGATAGGAAGTCTTTGAGTTTTCTTTCCCCTCACCACCTTGTACCTACCGCAATATTACATCCACTTTTCCATACACTCGTGTGAACGATATCATGCAGATGGGAACTTCTGCGCTCGTAATTGATACCCAGAAGGGAGGGGATCATATGGACAACGGCAGCGGTATACGGCACAAGTTCTCTTCCAAAATGTTTTACTGGATTCCTGTCACCACGGTGATACGGTCCCAGCATCTTCGTTCGCACGGAAAGTGAAGGAGTCGCCGACCAGTGTTCTTGATGAACATCATGATACTTTCCAGTGTCCGTTGGACAAAACTGAATGAACTCACTGGACGATGTATGATGATCAACTAGCCAGTGCTTGAGGCTTCTGCCAAATCAGATCAAGTCGTTAATCGCTGTCCTACTAAAGGCCCCTTGATGGCTTGGCAGAATCTGGAAGCTGGTTACCCGAGCGCGAGGTTTCACTGCCTCAGTTTCATTGCGGGCCTGAGAGCGACAACTATCGTTCTTCATTTGAACTCATTGAATCCGAGGAAACCGCTTTTTTTTGGGAACTTTCGGAGTGCCCCTCATTCTAGCATCATGCATCAGGATATGATGTTCACGAGGTCGTTATGGCCCGATGATCAGATATTGTGAAACTCATTTCCAGGACTCATCTAAGAGGCTGTATGTACCCTGTCTTAATATTGTATTCAGGTTTGATACGTCATCTTGATCTTTTCCTAGGTTCCCGAGATGATGGATACCGGCGTATCCCCCCAGAGAACAGACTCATATCAACCTTACCCTGTGCTCCTTGCTTTCCCTCGTAACGCCTGTCAAGATTCAAAAGACACGCGACGGTTGTTTCTCTCCATCCTCAGCATTACCGACTTGCACATACTTCCCCACCATGTCCCTTTTGTCGCTTTTGCTGTTGTCCTTGGGTGCCGTGCGTGCGAACCCTCTCAGCCGTGATACGGGCAAGGCTAGCCTCGCAATCTCCACCAAGATCAATGCGGCTGGTGTCAGCAACCTTGTCGAGATGGATCGAGCTCGCGTCCAATCCTTGAAAGAAAGTTTACATCTCAACAGACGTCAAACCAGCGGTGGGTCGGTCAATGTTGCGAATAATGTTTTCTTCTACACGGTCGAGGTCGGGATTGGCACCCCTCCCACATACCGTACGTTTGTCATTTACTCCTGTCTATGAACTGCCAAGCTGAGGGATTTTCTAGACACTCTTTTGGTTGACACGGGAAGTTCGAACACCTGGGTTGGAGCTAGTCAGCCATACGTTGCCACCAACTCCAGCGTGGACACTGGCAATACAGTCGTATGTTTCTATCCTATTACACCCGTACTTGATTCTCAGGATGTCGATAGTCTATGATCTATGGTAGCGGAGGGTTCTCTGGAGAGGAGTGGCTCGATACCGTCACGCTCGCTCCCGACTTGGTAATCAACCAGCAGTCCATCGGTGTTGCGAGTTCGTCCCAGGGTTCCAGTGGTTTTGATGGTGTTTTTGGTCTCGGCCCTATTGGCTTGACCCAGTTTTCTGTTAACAACACATTCGAAGTCCCAACCGTTACAGACAATCTTTACACTCAAGGAACGATATCACAGGAAGTAGTCGGCGTCTTCTTTTCCCCAGTGTCCGAGCCCAATGACAATGGGCAACTCACGTTCGGTGGTTATGACGACTCGGTGATAAGTGGCCCGATGAACTACGTTCCGCTCACGACGACCTCTCGTGCATCGGACTACTGGGGGATCGACCAGTCGATCTCTTATGGCAACACCACCATTATGTCATTGACCGCTGGTATCGTCGACACCGGCACTACTGTCATCTTCTTTCCCTCGGGTGAGTGAGACGTTGACCACGAACTATCCAAACGCTAATTCCGTATCTGGGTCCTGCAGATGCATTCCAGCAATACCAGTCTCTGACGGGTGCAACTTTGGACTCTACCACCGGGATGCTGACTATCAACTCTACTCAATATGCCAACCTGCAGACGTTGTCGTTCAACATCGGGGGTACTTCTTATGACCTCACCCCAAACGGACAGATTTGGCCCCGTTCGTTGAATGCCGCCGTTGGAGGGAGCTCGAGTGCAATATACCTTGTCGTTAGCAACATTGGTTGGCCATCTGGTTCTGGTTTTGATTTCTGCAATGGGTATGGCTTCCTGTACGTGATCTACTTTGTTGTGATTGGATTCCCCTCATCACATCCCCTGCGTAGTCAACGTTTCTACAGTGTCTTTGACACCACCAATCAACGCCTTGGTTTTGCCACGACGATGTACACTGACTCCAACACCAACTAGCACCACGTAGGTGGAAAGGCTCGTGTTTGATGCCAAGGGATTTCAATTGGGTGACTGTGTTAGGGTATTATCAAAAGTATGTATGTCGCTGAAGGCACAATATTGGGCATGTACTGGTACCAGTGTGAATCGGATCATCCTGATCTCCGCGCAGTGACCAAGCTGAAATCTAGACAACACATCGTACGGTACATGGGGATTCCTTGAGTCACTGTGCCATCGGTGCCCTTCAGAGCAACATTGGTTATCACAGACCTTGAGAAAAGCATTCGCTCGTCTAGGGGTCCGATTATAAAGATTTTCCCGATGTGCGGGGAGATGGGAAAATTTCCTTGCTGCTTTCTCACCTGCTGAGAGTTGAAGCTTGCAACGCTCCCTCGACTATGTTGTGTATATGGAAAACTTCAGTTGAATCTCAAGTACGAGGTAACTGCGCTTGAACTACACCACACTCTGTGAACAACGATCACATGGAGAGCAAGTTCATGAGACATTTCAAACGGAGTGGTTAGCGATGGCCGTCGATTTCGTGCAGGCCGTGCAGGCAAAGCCGACCCGTCCGTTGGTGGCATCGTACACGTTGTAGAAGTGTTCGTTGGAAGACGGAGCACGCATAAAGATTACCGAAAATCTGTAAACGAAAGAGAAAAACAAATGGAAGATGTACCCATTGATAAAGTCGAATCCAGATCCAGACGGGCTGCCGATGTCACCGACGAGGTAGATCGCACCGGTGCGAGAGTTCGGCAAACGAGGCCAGATATGCGCGTTGGGCGTCCGCTGTCAGGTCATGCGACGTGTTTCCAATAGTGAACGTCAACGTCGGCGAGTTGACATACTGGTCGGAGGCGACGGTGAGGCCGGTAGCAGAGTCCAAGGTAACACCCGCCAGGGACTGGCATTCCTGGAACGCATCCGCGCGTCCTGACACATGTTATTCCTCGATGTCAGTCGGATCCAGCAGGTCACTCACTAGTGACAATGAGGATGGGTGTCGACGATACCAGCGCTCGACGACAGGATCACATTGGTACCATAATCGGTCGATTCGTCGATACCCCAGTAGCTCGACGCGGGCGAAGACGTTGTGAGCGGAACATAGTCCGTAGAGTTGGTATAGCTGCCAAATGTGAGCTCTTCGGTGCTGCCCGTTTCCGCGGCCGGGACATAGTAGATTCCGAGCCGACATACTCTCCGCTTTAAATTGGTTGGCTGCCGAGAACGGCCGAAGCGGGACGCTCGTCTTGCCACACTGAAGTCGTTGAATAGCATCCCACTTCAATTTCAAATCACATCTCGAAAATCGAACTGGCTCTCTGATACCAAGCACCAGTTCACTTTAGATCGGCTGTTCTTGGCACTTTCACCCATAAACCATCCATTCAAGTTTCACCGACTACTACACTTTACACAACCCAATCTTCATCCATGTTCAAGGCATCGGGGCTTCGAGTCGAAACGTAGAAACCTGAAACGAGGGCGCGCCAGCCACAGGACAAACATTGAAGCCCTCTAATTTAGCTCCTTTCTCCGTCGAGACGCATATGGTCACCTCAAGCCTCGCCTTGTAACTACTCTACTGATCGTAGCGCTGCCCCTTCAGATTTCGGTCGTCGGGTGTCTACCGCAGAAAGTCTGATAACCTCATACCGATCGAAGCGTGTCTTCATGCGTACATGACAGTGTTCTTCCAACGTCGTCGGGCCCGGGTCATACATCATGCACCACCAACGAGTTCATTGGTAAGAGACGCTAGATCTTGCTCGCAACGTGTCATGTATGCTCAACGTGTGCGGCCAATGCATATGTTTTGACTCCAATCAAACCTTCTCGACAATGACACTACTAAGGTAATTGTTGGTATCTAACACTCGAATGGGCCTGTTAAACGAGTTCGTCCGTCCTACAGTGCTACGGGAATTGTATTGTCCGTTAGAGGTGTTGAGAGCTGCACCGGCACTGTTGTCATGCAAGTTAGCGACGGCACAGGCCGTGTTCAGAAGCAACAACCAGAGTCAGCCGTGTTGCGCGGTTTACATGCTTGCGGGACCTGGACTCTACGGCAATCCTGGCGTGGGTGGTTTCGACTTCAAAGAGCGACCGCTACGAACTACAACAAACCTCTTGACATTCCAGATTTGATATACATACATCTTTCAATGGTTTGTGGGTAATACGATCAATTCGCGAGCACAAGCATCCCAAGAATATTGCATCCCATCTCTTGTGACTGTATTCCAAGAGAAGGTTTCCACATGCTCCGCGAACCACGCTGCTTGTTCGATGCTGATAGCGGGACCCCTACCATCGACATGCAGCCCGACCAACGCCGCGCATGATTCTTGATCAGGATCACTGGGGAAAAGCACATCGATTACTGATTGGATCTCTCGTGACCTCACCAAGGATATCAAACCTCCCGCGCTGACATTCTCGCAATCAACGATTCGTAGGCGACGGAGGTCAGGTGGCGTCTCCTCCGTGGGGAACCGTCGCAGGAACGAGCCTGAAACCCCGGGACAGTTGATCAACGAAAGATTTTCTCCGTTCCAAAAACAAACCAGCGCTTCTATCGCTGTGGCGCTTGCGCTCATTCCTTCGAGTATGAGATTGGTGGAAAGAACTCTTGTCCGAAATAAATTACGTCCTCCGAAACCGTCGAAGGGACAGTCTACAACGGTGACGACTTCCTTCAAGCGAATTCCGAGGCTCTGCGATATAAGGCATCCGAAAGCTCCTCCGTCAGTGAGCTTGCGCAAGTGGACCACGGGAGCTTCGAGACGGAACCTGTACGAGGGATGCACATCGTTGATGAAGGCAATGTCCTCAACTGTCAGCCTCTCTAACAACACACAATTTTGGATCATGGAGATAAACCTGTACAAGGAAATTCCACTTCCATCGGAGGTCGCATAACCGCGGATGGTGAGGGAAGTGATGTTGCAAAACCAGTTATTGCGTTGATCCCCGAACGCCAGCGCATCATTGAAGAATTGTCCTCCTCGTGTAACTTCCTCCAGGAAACGAGTTTCGAGTGATGTGTTAAATCCATTACTGTTTCTAGCAAGGCGTAGCTCGGGAAATCGAGGGAGGCCTGCCATGCTGCCGGTGTCGGAGCGACTTCTCATCAATGTGAGCACATTGAGGTGTGGTGCATCTCCTTGTTCTCTCCAAAGCGCAGACAGTGAGGAATTGTGCCTCACGTCGAAGGTAAGAGACCAGGTGTGATGGATGTGTGGTCGGAGGAGGTCGAGCACAGCTCGGACGCGTGCATATTCGTCTCTGTCAATTTCCTCCAAGACGCCGGGATGTCTCGTGACGATGATTTGTATGGAAAGATTTCCCACCCATTGTAACAAAGTTTGGATGGCGATCGGTGATGTCGCGTGAGAGTCCACGGTGATGACCTGGCGTGTCCAGTATACTGCAGCACTGCTCAAAATGTGTAGCCATCTGATACACACGGAGGCGAGCGAGTACGGAAAGAGAGAAGGCGATAAGGGGTCATCTTGCAACCACACTGCCGTGGGCTTCGGATAAAAGGTGCCAGTCTTGTGCCAGTCGATGCATGCTTCGAACGCGAACTGGAAGATCAACATAAGGATTTCCGTTGGAAGGGCCCCGAGCCCCGCGGAAGGTAATTTGGGTTGCAAGGGGTTGCAGACCGCCAGGGTCGCTACGGGGTTGGGGGTCGACAAGATGTGCCCCGGGTTCACTGGGGAGAAGAGATTGGAGAAGGTAGCGATCGCGCTGGGGGGTCGTGATAGCAATGCATGGTCTGCGCCACCCTGTTGGAACAAATCAGAGTTGAGCCACTTCGCACAGTGCTGGTTGGCTCACCGAGGATTGGGGACGAGGGGTGTGTGCACTCGTCTCAGAGTCCATTACCTTCACCCGCAAACCCCCGCCGGGTGGCTTGGTGGATTTAAGTATACGCCTGAAACAATTCCGGATGAATGCGGGTCGACAGACTCTGCGGTGAGGCCTTTGTGCCGGCTGCCACGTAGTAATGGTCACCAGGTCCATATGGGAACTTTTACCACTCCGTGAGTAGTGCTGGCACGAAAAACTTACAAAAATACGACGAACTCCACGCCCGCCGTGTCTTCGGATGTTTCGCCCAAAGGCTCATGATGCGGTCGCGGTCCTTCCCTGGACAAATTCCGAGGACTCCTTGAGCGTCCGGGGCCGTCCCTAAATCCGGGCAATAGCAGAGTCGCAGACGCGACGCGTTTTGCAGAATTTAAGTCAGGTGTAAATGTCGTCCAAAACGTGAAGACTGCACTTGGAATATAAGTTAATGTTTGGGCAATAGCAAAGCATCATGAAGTTCTGCAGGTTGAAAATATGCGGGCCAATACTTGGAACAACTTCACCAACCTTCAGGCCCAGGAGTCAATACATTTGCTTTCAGGAAGAACCCAACATATTTTCAGTCGGGAAAACTTCAAGTCTTGATGTTGCCCAAATGTCAACAATGATATATTCTGAGTCTGGTCTTCACATTTCAGATGACATTTTCAACCGACTTACTGTAAATTC
Organism: Boletus pseudo-olivaceus; assembly: GCA_038092955.1. NCBI lineage: Eukaryota > Fungi > Basidiomycota > Agaricomycetes > Boletales > Boletaceae > Boletus > Boletus pseudo-olivaceus. The sequence continues at coordinate 7,734 of JBBPRI010000452.1, forward strand.
TGCAAAACGCATCGTGTGACTCGGAGCGTCTATCGATTGTAGTTACTGTAGTTTTCTATGGCGTTAGATCTGCACAAAAATGTTGTGCCGCGTTCCGCGACATTCCCACCGCGTTTCACGCTGCTCTTACCGTGGTCTGTATGGCGCGGACCGCGTTTCGCGCTGCTCTTACTGTAGTCTGTATTGTAGAGACCGTGTTGCACACCCAAGATGTGTTCCACAACATTCCCACTGCGTTCATCGCATACATTCAACTATGTACTAGTACGACAGGTAGTGATGTGCACGGCCTGGCCTCAAGCCCCGAGCCGGGCCAGGCCGGGCCCCTATATGCCAGGCCAAGCCGGGCCTACTGTATGGGCTTCAGCAGGCTTGGGGCTTGGGCTTCACACGCTGGTGGGCCGTGAGCCCGGGCCTAGGCCAGGGTTTATGCTGAATTTGGAATGCGGCTGCTGCTGAACACTGTACAGTACCCGAATCACCCTTGGCAGCACTTTTCTTCTGTTCCCACGCATTCACTGACCACTTCCCACTTACAGTGAAAATCCGTCTGTCAGACCCCACCTCTCGTCGTCCTCGCCTCTATATTCCATTTATGGCTTACAGAGCATTTGCGCTCTTTGGTAAACCTCTCGTTCCTCCTGTAAAGAGTTCTCATGGACCTCTGTTGTACCACACACGAGGTTTGAACAAACCACTCGCACACGCCTCGCATGCCTTATCGCTCCCCCTTATTGACGTGTGTTTCTCAGAGACTTTCCTTTTGTGCTACAGCATAACGACTGACTTCGCAATTTTTTTTTTGGTCTGTTTTCAGGCTACCGACACTTCCGTTCGACATTCGCCTGATCTTCTTGCCTCGTGTGTACGGTACCTGCTGGTACCTACCCAGGGTACGAGCAGCACCAAGGGAAACAAAAGCGACCATACAATGCGCGCAAACAGGCGCGTGTTGTCGCGCGTTGTATGGTCGCTTTTGATGCTCTCAGGAGCACGGAGGGCGGAGGGGCACCGACAAGGGTGAGGGGATGCGACAAGGGCGAGCGCGCGGGGAGCGCAACGACCCAGGGTACGAGCAGCACCAAGAGAAACAAAAGCGATCATACAACGTGCTGTTTCGCGCGTTGTATGATCGCTTTTGTTTCTCTTGGGAGCACAGAGGGCGGAGGGGCACCAACGAGGGCGAGGGGATGCGACAAGGGCGAGCGCGCAGGGAGCGCAACGACAAAGGTGAGGGGGCGTCACGAGGGCGGGGGAAATGAGGGTGAAGGCGAGAGATTGCCGTCGCAGTTTCGATGAGGGTGAGGGCGAGAGGGGTGGGGCGCAATGAGGGCGAGGGGGCGCAATGACGAGGGCGAGGGCGAGGGCGAGGCTGCATACTGAGGGCGGGAAGCATGACGGGTGGGGGTGCACAACGACGACGATGACCGGCAAGGGCGTGGGAGAGGGCGAGGACGAGGGCGCACGGATCAGGTTGATGGGGATCTCGCTGATCCTTCTTTAACTTCGATGTTTCTGTCAGATTCACTCTTCTGTTGTCTACGGATCAGGTTGACGGGGATCTCGCTGATCCTTCTTTAGCTTCAATGTTTCTGTCACAATAACTACAAGTAAATTCATTTCAAACATAGATCTCGTATATAATGCAAGACACGAAGGTTAGATTACGAGGTTGATGAGATATGCACAAACGACCAAAGAACAAGACAGCGAGTCAAGAAGCGCTGCGCAACGAACTGTGAAGATATAACGCCAGGTACAGGACATGTCATGCATTACATCTTGGGCTCGATGGAGGCATGATGAGGGTCAGCGAACGATGGACTGCGATGCGTGTGGGAAGGACCGGGAGGCGCCGTGCCGAAGTGAAGGTGGTCCTGATATAACCCCTCCATGTGGTTGGCGTAGTGAGGGCCCCCAAGGGCCGGGTCACGACTCGCAGGGTGGAAACCACCATACATTCCTCGCGGATCCCGATAAACAGGATTGGGATACATGCCCGGCGGCATGTCATGGTACCTGTGTGGAGGTATCATACCACTGTCGACTTGATAGGGAAAGTACGGCCGCTGTTGTTGATATGGATAACCGCCCCCAATCTGCTGACGGGATTGGTCCAACCACTCGCCTTGTTCTCCTCCGACGTATCCATGGTAAACGGGTGGCATGGGTGGTGCAGAGGGTCCAGGTGGTGCAGGCAGTGCAGCCTGAGGTGGTACGGTCCCAGAAGGTGCCATGGGAGGTTGGGTCGCAGAAGACTCGGTGCTGTTGGTGCAGCCTACAGTTGGAGCGTGAGGTGGATGGGGAGGCTCGGCAGTTCTCGGGGCTGGACACGCGGGCATGGTTATCTGATCACTTTGACCAACGCTCACAGGAGAGGAAGGTGGCGCGACTGTGCCAGCCGGGGGAAACTCGCGAGACTCGGTTAGCGACCGCAAACGCGCATGCCTCTTGGGTGAGGGTGAAGATGGGACGAGGGCATCCAAGGCGCCCTGTAGCATCTGAGACGTGGGGGTTACCGGTGAAGGGGCCTTTTGAGTTCCGGGGGGTGCGAGGAACAGGTCAGATTCTTCAGCAGACGGCTTGCTCGATGCTGTAGCTTCATTAATCTCAGAGTACACGAGCTAATGTATATACACCTTACCTTTCACGGTGATCTCGCTTGAGGCGTCCTCATCGCTGTCTAATGGGTCCATCAATGCTGCAGTGCTGGACACCTTTCTGTCGGCCGCACATTCCTTATCCTCGGCGAGTTTGACATGGTACTCGTGGGGAACGAGAGTGAGCTTTTTCGCAGGATGAGTAGTCGCCAAATTGTTGGCCTTGCGCTTGCGAGAGGGGCCTGGATCTTGATAATCTTCTTTGCTGGCAACCATAACACTGCGATCAGGATGCGGCCGTGCTTCATCGTCAGAAGAGCCATCGAGAACAATATACTTGACTGGCTTCTTTAGTGCCTTGGAGCGTCCTGGCTTCTTGGTGATCGCCACCGGCTTGATGTCCTTGGTGAGCCGAGCAGGTGGGGGAACATCATCGCTCTTGTCGAGCACCCGAGGGGGAGTATTCGCGTCGTCTCCGCTACTGAGAATGATGGGATCGTCAGCTGTTGCAAGTGGTGTGCGAGTGGGCTTGCGCTTGATCCGTGTGGCCGCTTTGCTAGGGGGGAGGCGCGCTGGTCCCTCAAAATCGATGGTTGAGTCAGCGTAAATCTGCTGGGCACACGCTAAGTTGCTGTCCGCAGGTGGTGGGGCACCAATTATCACCGGCGACTCCGAATTGACAAGAGCCCCTGCGAACCAATAAGAACAAGATTTTAATGAAAGACGGTAGGGAACCACTTACTTCGCTCAGCCTTTCCTTGGATCTGGACAAGGGTGATTTCTCCGTTCTCAAAAGCACTACAAAGGGCACGTTGCTCGCCCCGTTTGAGAACGGTAATGCCCTTTGACTTGCTAGAGCCGCGTTCACCGGGCATCGACACGGATGCTGGCCAACCTTGCATCACCAAGCCCTGGCTAGCGAGGATGATGACGAGGGAAGTCCAATGGAAGTTACCTGGCTTGAATTTCGACACATCTCCTCCGGCAGACACTGTGACGTTTGTAAGCTGCAATGAACAATCATCAGAGTCAAGACTTACCGATAAGAGATGTGATTGAGGTCTTGATATAAGATAACATGTCGTCGTTTGAAGCCGATCCTTCAGTCTTGTCGTTCACGTTGGCAGCTGTCTCCGCTTGGGGGTTGGGGGACGGACGCGCCATTGTGCCTGTCGGGCTCGCAGGACCCGGCTGATCATCACAGCCGTTTGCGTGATCGTTGTCATCGTGGAAGGCATCGTTAACTATCTCCAAGGAGACTTGATGGCTATATAATCCATATCAGTGAGTAACAACATTCCAATGCGAAGGAGTGGAGTACATACTATACGTGCGCCTTGAGGTGCCCGATCATGGTGTCATTATCGGCGCGACATCGAGTATCAAAAAACTCCTTCGCCCCAGGAGTCGTGTGAGTGAAGCCGAGCGAGGCATCCTGGTTGACGGTGTTGCCACACATCACGACTGCACCTTCAAAACCGTGCTTGGCAGCGGCCATCTCCAGCTGATTGGATATGTTAGTAGGTGGTTCGTTGCAGCTGAGATCGAATCACTCACCAAACTTGTCACCTTCTTGCAGATTTTGTTAAACGAGTTAGCACGCTGGGCGAAAGTCTGGGGCGATGCATCGGACAGCTCGATCATATCATGGATTTCTAACATTTCCTGCCATTCGCTGTTTTCTTCCTTAAACTTTGTGTAAAGCTGGCCTCGGACTCGCGGTGTCACTACATAGAACATCAGTAGGTGCGAATGCTCACTGTGATTCAATAATACATACTTGGAGCATCGGAAGGTAGTCCCAGCCTCTTGCGCTCTTGTTCTTCATGCTTGGCAAAGTACCTTGCGTACAGATTCCAGTGATTTGTGCCATTGATGGACCGTCCACGGCTCTTGTGCCAGCCGTCCATGATTTGCTGGGCTGTCAGCGGCGTCTGGGATACTAGATTGGTGAGAATATTTTCCAGTTCCTCGTATCCTTTGTTCAGGAGCATGTTGACTCTGGCAGTGCGTCGACCTGAAGTGGGAGTTGATGGTTCATCCCCATCAAGAGACGACACGGCCACATCATCCCCGTCGAAAGGTGGCATGCCCCCATGCACGTCCTCGGCGAAGGGAGTCGGTGGAATAACACGCGTGACTGGTAAACACGGCTGAGTGGAAGGGGGGGGATCAGGGTCAACCATGACACCCATGCTGCCCCCATCTTCAATGACATCACTTGCTTGCATGGTCAGAGACTCCATGAGCAAGACGGGGTCGATGTTCAAGTCAATGTCACTTTGAGCCGGAGCGGCTGCTTGGTTCGAAGTGGATGGAAGCGCGGGAGAAGATGCAGCGAGCATTGTCACGGAGGGGGCTGGGACGATGCCAGGAGAAGTTGAACGAATGACGGGAAGCTCAGAGGTGGCGACGGCAGAATCGAGGGCAGGCGCAGGTGGAGCAGGTTCTAACTCTACCAGTTGAGCCCTGCGGCGTTCTGCCAGTTGAATGACCCCAGTGGCGCGTTGTGTGGGCTTGATGCGAGTCCGCAATTTGGTAGGGGTTTCGGGTGGAGGCGGTGAAGGGGGGCGGCGACCACCACCAACCTGCTCACCAACAGGGTCATTGCAGATGACGGTGGCTGTTTCCTGGGTGTCGGAAGGAAGGGGAAAGGGGGTCTTGGACCGCCGTCGAGTGTGGCGAGCCATCCTTGGAGAATGGGTAAGAGTTGTTCAATGTGTTCCAACGTTGCGACTCACTGGGATATGGTCACGTTATGATCTGCACAAAAAATGAGGTGATTCAAGTCGGCACAAGATGATGGCTGAGGGTCCTAAGGCATGAGGACGTGCATGCGCGCGAGAGCCTTGGACTTACAGATTGCACAAGTAGGAAAGGAGCGCCGAAGAGGTCCACAGGGGCAGGGAGCAAGGGCGAACAGTGTAAAAAGCCCTCGCGGGCCACGGCACTCGTTATAGCTGCAATTTTTGAACCATAGACGACGACCAAGATTGAAATCTCGATCCATGGGAACTGATAGGTGCCATCTAAAGAAACAAGTAAGTATTGCCTTGAAAGAACACTGCAGAGCTCACCTGTCGGTGTCCGTGGCAACATCCAAGTGCCTGCAGACCGCGAAAGGATCCACCTCGAGGTAGCTACGAGCAAGGTGGATGAAGATAAACAGGGAAGAAGCTTCCGGAGTGCGCACTTGTCGCTGTCCGTGGTGGATTGAAATATTTGTAGACCTCAACAGGATCCACCTAATAGCCACCAAAGAGGTACACGGAGAAGAGCGGATTGTTACCTGCAGGAGCGTCAGAGGCCACGCAGAAATGAGGTTGGTCACGGTGGCACTTGCTGAGTCATAACACTCGTTGGGAGTTTGAACTACGATTGATCTAATTACTAAATATGGGCCCGTTCGGCAGCCCTCCGTTTGCATTCATTTCCGTCCGTTTCGTTTCGTTTTGAACAGTAGCCCATTTCGTTTCCAAACGTCTGTCACACTCCCCATTCACTTCAAATAGTCCTATGCTATCCAATGTATTTATCCAAGTGTGACATGGGCAGTGACAAAGAGAACGACCGTTCCGTTTGGAGCGGAAATGATTTGAGGATTCACCACCACCCCATTGGCCAAACAAGAAACAAACACAAGAAGCAGGCTATCATTCAAACACCTTTGGATACATTGTACACAACGACGGCAGGAGTAAAACCCACTACACCTCCCAGGATGCCTCCTCTAAATCAATCGCCGCCATCATGAGTGTGATTCCCCGGTCCAACGAGGACACCTTCGAGAAAACAGCGAAAGGAACTCCAGAGACATAAGGAGCAGTATGTGACCTATCACTGACATCAGGGTGGTTCAAAGAAGGCGAGCGGTAAAACTCACCACGTAGTGAAAATACCAACCCGGCGTCCACGGGTAACAATGTAGAGCCGACCAGACTCATCTGGGGAAGGAATGTCGAAGATGAATCCATTGTACATCTGCTGATAGCGACCGTCGAGGCTGATACCATCAGGGACGAAAAGGTGGTGAGGTCCAGTGGGGTCGACGGGCGCAACTGCCGTGGGGACGCCATGAGTAACGGTCCCCGGGGTGGGAAAGGAAGTAGGAGAGGAAGAGCTGGGAATAGTAACATTGGGGGGAGAAGGGCCAGCAGCATCCGAGGTGTTGGGACTGTCCAACGGCGGAGCTGCGAGGGTAGTTACTGCCGCAGGGACACCGTGGACAGTGGTCTCCGGGGTGAGCGTGGGAGTGGAAGCACTGGGAATAGTAACATCAGGAGAGGGACCAGTGACAGATTTAGTCATTAAGTTATCAACTTGCTTGATCAAGTGAAAAGTGACCCAAGCGGGAATTGAACCCACAACCTCAGGTATTGGCCACCTGCGCTCTACCATTGAGCAACCGG
>JBBPRI010000453.1:0-14730 GCA_038092955.1 Boletus pseudo-olivaceus
CTAATCCGTTATACCGGTTTATCTTTCACGGGTGTGTCTCGTGCCCCCCCCCCCCCCCTATCATACGCTCAACGAAATTCCGATGTCGGAGCTAACCCCCCCCCATATCGATACGACCGCGCCATCTAGACTCTGCGCCGATGGTAAATACAAGACGATATTCCCCGACATCGCAGTGCGCACCATGACGATCAGTCATGGCAAGAACGAGTTGGGGTACTACGAAAGCTCGTGCTTTTTCTTCAAACACATACCTACCAAACACGAATTCGTCTTCTTTGGCGACGTCGAGCCCGACAGCGTCGCTGTCAAACCAAGAAATGTCACCGTCTGGCGGGCGGCAGCGCCTAAGATCCCGCATGACCTCTCGGCCGTGTTTATCGAGTGTTCCTATCCCGCCGGTCGCCCGAACGAGATTCTCTGGGGCCACCTCAGTCCAGAACACCTCGCCCAGGAGATGATCTCACTCGCGACCGAGGTTGTTCTCGCGCGGAAATCTCCCGAGGGTAGCAAAGCAGAATCGTCGCGTCCCAGGAAGAAACAGAAGAGGGACCCACTCACGCCTGAAGCGCTACACGGCGCGCTCACGGGTCTGAGGGTGTACATCATGCACTGCAAGGAACATTTCAGCACGGAGCGGCCGATAAACCATGTCATTGGGGATCAGTGTCGAGAGATGCTTGCGCCACACAACCTCGGTCTGGAGCTCCTAACGGCAGACCAGGGCATGAAGATCGGTGCGTCCGTTTCTTCATCGTTTCCAACGTCGTCTCCACCCCCGGCCTTTGCTGACACGCGCCGTTCTGAACAGTCATCTGAGACGGTTCATGTCCTTTTTCTTTTTTTCCTGCTCAGTTACTCCTCTGGGCTATACACACATATATATTTGAGGAAATCTGATCGATACCCCACTTTCACTGTATACTTAGCCACTGTAGCCTTATAATCTTTTCCGGTCCCCTCTTATCTTTAAAACGTTCCTTTACTCACTTCTTGTTAGAGCTTGTTCGGATACAAGTTAGTCGAAGCATTGATTACGTTTGTTTGGTTAGTGGCTGATAGTGCCGCAACAGCTATTCTTCGCGCCATTGGGAACACCGGCCAGATAGATACAAGCAGCATCGCTCTCTCTGCCTGCCCTCGGCGCCTCCGTCCGCCGCCTGAGGGATAGATACCCTTGCGAGCAATTCCGTTGACCCGTTGAAGATCATTCACGCCGCCGTCAGCCTGCCAGAGCAACGTTGATACCCAAGGAGCTGCCAGCATCAGCGTTTTATGGTCATGCCCGTCACGGCGAACCCCGCCGGCGCCGACGCTTCTCGTCTTGAGTTTCTCGCTGATTTGTACAAGCATCACGACCCCAACCCCGGGTCTGGGTAGTGTACAGCTAAAAACTCGTTTCCGCAGTGACCCCACGTTGTACTCTTTCGACACAAGCCTGCCGTTCTCCTTAAATCTGACCTTTTTTTTATTCGTAATCAATCCACAAGTAGCCCCCCCCCCTCGTCGTGAGTGTCCATGGTCGAAAAGTTGCGATAATAAACGTTTATCTGCGGATCCATAACGACAGCGGCAAAGACAAAAGGGAATGGGTAATGACCGTGGGGCATGGAACAGAATCGTGAATGCATTTGATGAAATGATCAGAATTCCCGTCCTATAATGCGTATACGTACGACAAACGAAGGAGTCTAATTGAAAGAACATAAGTAGGTGAGCAGGTACCTAGCTTGGGGGGGAGAAATCGTATAAAGACGTGCGGGTGATACCAAGATCGTGGCGAAAGAAACAAGACAAAAAAAAAGAAAGAAAGTTATGAAGACGCGTAAAGTTTGACGACGCCGTCCGCGCCAGCGCTTGCCATGAACGGCAACGAGGGGTGAAATTCAACGTCCAACACGCCCTCTCTCGCCTTTTCTCGGTGCGTCGTCATTTCCTGCGTACACGTCCGCGAACCAAGCAAATCCCAGAACCGTGTCGAGCAATCGTGCGAACCCGAGACGAGTGAGAATCCAGCGGCGTCAATCGACAGCGAGGTTACGCCGTCCAAGTGTGCGGGCATCGTGTGTGTACATTGTCCTGTCATTTCGCATGAGGGGTCAGAAGGGGGGAAAAAGCAGGATCTTGTCCGGTAAGATACGCACCCGTGATGATGTCAAAGAGACGGATAAACTTGTCCTCGTGAGCGGTAACGATAAAGGACATCGTTGGGTGTGATACGAGCCGGTTCACCTGGGTCGCAGGCGTCCCGTCTGCAAAAAGGTGTTTAGCATATCAATAGATCCCCGGGGAGACACGGCAGAACGGATGAGCTTACCGTACGTCGCATCCGTAGCCAATCGCGAGACCTCTTTACCGGTCTCAATGTCAAATATCTTGACGACCGCATTTTGGTATGCGACAGCCACCTTCTTCAAGTCTGTCTTGACGGCTTCGACGGCTGTAGCGCCAGGGCCATCTTTTTCATCTTCGCCATCCGTGCCTTCTCGGTCCAAGCCAGAATACCCCCATGATAACTGAAGTGAGCCGGCTCCTGGCCCACTCACATCCCATACCTTCACAGCCCCTTCAGCGCCGCAGCTGACGAGCGTGCTTTCGTCCCTGACAAGTGCGAGATCCCATACAGCATCCGTGTGGCCGATGAGCTCGCCTCGAGAGGACGACTCATCGTACGGTGCATAGGTCGTGTGAGAGGGCGATGGAAGCGCCCATACTCGGATGCTCGAGTCGAGCGATGCACTGTACAACAATTGGCGCGCCGGGGAATGCACAAGGCGAGTGATGGCCGCAGAATGACCGCGAAGAGTAAGTTGAGGCTCGCTCTCTGTCGTGACACGAGTACTGTGAAAGTATGAGTGACAAACAAGCGAACAAGAACCCCCAACGTACGTAGAGGATGCGAGACTAGCTACGTCCATACGCCATATTTTGACCGTACAATCATCACCACCAGTAGCCAAGCACAGTTCGGTGGGGTGGAACGCGAGTGCACGAACTGCGTCGAGATGGCTGGAAAGCTAAGATCAACCAACATTTTACCAGAGACAGGTCGAGAACGCACTTTCTCAGTGTGCGTTTAGCTTTCCAGAGTTTCGCGCTTTCACCATCCGCCTCATCCACAACACCAACCGCCTCAGCTTCATCCTCTTCCTCGCCGACTTCCTCAGGCTCCTCGTCCTCACTTTCCCTCCACTGTTGGACATGTTGCTCGTAAGATGACCGTAGCTTCTCTTTCCATTCTCCCGCATCATCAGGACGGAAAATCATCGTCGTTTGCTTCGGAATGTCACCCTCTTGGCGGATCGCGTGGGTCTGTGCAATGCCGTCCTGTTGTTGTTGCGAAGGTTGCGTTTGTGGCTGAGAAGAGGGTTGAGACGGAGCAAGGTTACGTTGCAGCTGGTTTTCTTGTGACTGCTGGGGTTGCATCTGGACCGGTTGCTGCTGTTGCTGGTACATCCCTGCTCCAGTAATGGTAAGCTGATTCGCTCGGTCAAGCGGACCCGAGGACGCAGGCACACTTCCGGGGCCGGACATGACACCGATGGCGCCGGAACCAGTGCCACTTCCGAGCATCGGGAACTCCTTTCCTGGTACACCACCCACGCCAACGCTGTTGATCCCGGGACCGGCCGAATCCGGAAGCTGCTTTCTAGGTCGTCCATTATATATCGTATCAAAGGGAGAGGGTCCTTGGCCTTGTGCCATGCCTTGTCCCACACCACCCATACCTCCGGCCATTCCACCACCAAGTCCAACTCCCACGGTAGCACCGGGGTTCATGACGTTGCCGCTGAGACCCATGCTTGGGTTCGGGTTGGAGAGGAGTGGGCGGTTTGGAAGTGGGTTCATTGCTTGAGGTGAAGTTAGATACGATATTTCTTGTAGACACTGTTTGAGGTACTCTCGGCTTCTTGCACGCGATTTGGGATCACGCCCAGTCGGAGCTTTACTCAAAGCAGTGACCGCAGATGGTACAGAGGCGGGAACGGGAGGAACACCAGAAGGAACACGGGGAGCGACGCCATTTGGTACTTTCTCAGATGGAAGGGGCGAATCTAGTAAATGAGATATCACATTATTACGATTCACAAGGAAAGAAACAAAAATCCACATACCCTCACTCCGAGGTGAACTTCCACTGCTTCCATCTTTATGACTCTGGGTATCATCTTTCGCGCTTTGTTGAATAGCAGCTAGCTTGGATGGGGGTGCTGTTAGCGGTGGGGGAGCAAGTTGTTTTGAACTGCGTGTGTTACGGAATGCGATTTTAAAAAAAAGTCGAGACGTGAGTAAGGTTATGTGGCAAGTGGGTAAGCGGCGAGGGCTCACCGTTCCATGCGGAGAGCATATTCAAGCATCTTGATACGGCGCATGAGGTCCAATTTGACGTTCTCGAATGAACGACGTTCTCCCTCGAGAAGGGCAATACGTGCCTACAAGGAATACACGATTGAGCACGGTGCGAACGATAACATATGATGGAATCATCTCAGATTCAGGGAGAGAGGAGGGGGGAAAAACGCGTGGCAGACACAAAGGCGCTGCATCGAGATGTCGAGTTGGATCGAGAGGCAGAGATGGAGGGATGAATATGGAAATAAAAGGTAACGACACTGACCCTCATCTCGGCCCTCTCGATCTCCCACTCGTTTCTGTCGCGCTCATACCGACGCCATTCTGTCTGCAAAAAGTGCAAGACACTCGACAAGGTGAAGTCCTGGCCATTTTGAGGTGGAGGTGGAGGGATACCCTGGCCCTGGCCCGGTTGACCGAGTGGGCCCTGCTGCTGGGATGGTGGTCCCTGGTTTCCCTGCGGGTTGGATTGGGGTGGAGGCACCTGGAGCGTGCCGAGCATGGGGATTTGGATTGTCTGTGGATGGTGAATGTTGGGCGGGCCTTGTTGGTTTGGAGGTAGAGTTGTGGTATTATTTTGAGCGTGGTAAGCACCGTTGAGTTGATGGAACACGTCGCGTTGTTGGGAAGCAGTGAGGGTATAGTGCGAGTGCTGCTGGCGTTGCTGCTGTTGCTGCGTCTGTGCTGGGGACTTGAGGTTCAAAAGGAGTCGGGGCGTGGTGAGCATCGTCCGAGGCGATGAGCGGAGCGCTTGTTAAATGTTTGCTGGCTACAAACAACCGACGCTGCTCACGACGGTCCACGACGAGTTCTTTGTCGACAAGGTCAACGACGACGACAAAGAAAAAGACGGCGCAACAGAATCCAGGGACACCCCACACACGACGCTCCCATTTCACAGAATCACATTTTTTCGAGCATTGAGCATGTACACGTTTCACTCAATCGGTCAAGTACCACGTAAACTCATTAACCCAAGAGGATACAGAAATTATTTCTTCTTCCCTGTCGACAGACGGTTTTTTTTTGGAACTTGTCCGTGTTTAACGGGACGCCTGGTGGTATCTTCCGGTAGAGCCAATACGCCATCTTCCCGCCCTGTCTCCACTTCTTCTCCACCTCCACAAACCCAATCGTGGTCATGAGTAGCTCAAGACGCTCGAACGACATATAGCGCGAGTTCTCGATGCATGGCAAGGGAAGCTGTTGGCCGGTTGAGCCACACAGCCAGAGAGTGCATCGGACAGACTTACTGCGAGAAATAACAAGCCTGGTGGACGCAGGAGTTTGTGCGCCAAGATGAGCATTCGTCCTACCCCGTGGCACATGAGAACTACAGGACATGCAATCGGAAACGAATCACCTCTTTCTCTCGGCTCGGGCACGAAATTCACGACCAAGCTAAGACTGATGAGGTCCCATCGCTCGGTGTGCTCGCCCACGTCCATGGTCAGGAAGTCCCGTTCGATAATGGATGGATGTCTGCTTCGAAGGTCGATAGGTGTCGTTGTTATCCACGACGAACACGACGCGTAGTTATCTGGTCTCAGTGCACCAACTTCCAATAGGCTAAAGGATACGCCAATGACAAGGAGATTCGACACACTGAGAGACGGTGTGCATACCTTAGGGAGCCCTTGTCATCTCTCTTAGACAAGCCCATACCGACGAGCCATTTGACCAAGAGCTTTTCGCTTCCCCCTCCCCGATCTGTACCCTGCCCAATGCTCGACATTCGTTGATACACCGCCAACCCTCCCAGTTGTTCGATCTCCTGCTCCACGTCCCGCAACTCCTTTGCGTTGGACGCATTAGATGCATTCTTCTGAAGCTGCCTTTGCTTCTTGAGTAGAACGTGGAAGCGCCTGATCAACGTCCTCGTCGTATGGGGATTGCTGCTACCATTCGCGGATGAATGGTGTTTTTCTGTCAAGGTGATGGGTGTTTTCTTCTTGCGAGCGTTGCGCATCGGAATGTCCTGTCAAGGGTTAGGCACATCTAAGACTGGCTTTACACGATGGCAACCACTGTCAAACCGCTCTAACAAAATGATCCAGTTCGTCATGTCACAGCCACCCAGCGAAATGCCCAACCTCCGAGTCGTGACTTGGGACATGGTGCATGGCCAGTCGACAATATCAACACGCGAGACATAGTTGGGTGCGTTGCATTTCTCGTTACTTGCGTTGTTGGAGCGAAGGTCGAACGGATGTGCGAATTGGCCAAAGGAACCACTTCTACGCAAGTACGTCGGAGATAGTCCTTGACACTTGTACATCGCTGACGATAGGCTCTATACGGTTCTCGCCCTCGGGAGCGCGCAAGGGGACCCCAAATCGCTACAGCTGCCCGAGCAATTTCTCAAAACTCTGATTTCGCACTGCGCATGCGGCATCAGCATACACACGCCGAGACGGCAGTACTACCTAATACTCATACTCCATCATACAAGGAACAAACGCAAATCTTCGACCCGACTGGAAAGCGACGATAGAGATGGTAATCCGATGACCGTTGTGTGAGAAGCCGACAATGAGCGGGTCACCATATCTTCGTCACTAGAGGTCATGGGCGGCAATTGATCAATAACTTCTATCAAGGCACAGATGGAGGCGGTAACTTGAACCTCGCAAAAACCAGCCTGCTACCCGGCGAATGCTATGTCACTGGAGTCCTTTACCGACTGGATGGTGGGAAGATATACAGCCAACTGGAAGGGCATCGCTCCTTCAGGTTAAAGAGCGGGTAAATCTTGACGTTCGAGTACCTCTGGACTCGGGTTTAGACCTTGCATTCCAGTAGCAGGTGGACCACGCCCACCGGCCTTCTCTCCCTGACTCAACCAAACGAGATGGCTTAAATACCGCTACAAATGACCATTGATCAAACTTCGTTAATAACCGGTTGACTTCGGAACTCTGGTGTCGACTCCGGAGATTCAACGTGTTGGTATGATATGTTGCTACAAGTGACCACTTCTGCGGTCGTCAACATGATCGCGAGATCGGTCGTGATGGTCACATTGCGGCGAAACAGTTGAGCGAGGCTTGTCTCATCACCAGCTGCCTAGCATTTATTCAGGGACCGTCTTCATGTGATTCGGGGGTGACTAGCAAAACCACACCGCGGTGTCGGATCACATATTCTCCCTACTATGTATCAACGTCCTCATACTGGCAGGTTTGTATATGAGGAACCAACCACGATGTACAAGGAGGAATCGAAACCAATTAATGCAAGTCGTAAAACCTAGCAAATACAACCACCTGATAAACGAATGAAAGTTTCAATGAAAGTACATTGCGTCTAGCGCTTTAAGAATTACACCGCCCAAGTAACGACGACGGAGAACGAGGAGAACAGAGGATAGGGAAAGATACGAAAGGAAAAGTTTTGATCGAAGGATGGAAGCCGCACATCCAGGTGCCTCTTCATACGAAACCATGCCCACCCCTCTTGGCGTCGATTTTCTCGAAACGCTCCTCCTCTTGTCGCTGTTGTGTGTCAGCATCCGTCTGGACAAAAAATTGGTGCCACTTACCCTCTTAATGACACACATGTTTGCCAGGAAGAGACCGATGACAATCGCCGTAAATCCATACATAGTACTAGAGCCACATAAGAAGACGTCCTCGGCTAGTCGAGAGATGCGTACCTGAAAACATCGTTCAATCTCGTGTCTGCAAATTTGGTGATCGGAGTGACGCAGAAGCTATTCGCCGCCATAGCTACAGTTGCATTAGGACAGAAAGTACCACCGAATGCGACTTCATCAGTGGCATCAAAGTAACCGCAGCACATGAACTGTGCCATGCATGAGAATCCACAGTAAAATTAATTTATCATCACGTCTACGCACCGCATCCTGGACGGCAATCTTGGTAGCATTGCTCTGCATTCCAAACACGTTGTGGTAGTTGTTGCGCTCGTGAAGTGTGGAAAACCAAATGTATGTGGCAAAAACGAGAATCGCGATACCATTGACGAGGAGCAGCCAGTTGAGTATGACGAGAGGTCTCCTGCCTCGCAAGGCAATGAGAATGAGGGAGCTGACGAAGGTTGCCAGGAAGATTATCCCCAAAACGATTCCGGCTGCAGAGAAAAATGAGGGTAGTTCCAAAGATCCTGGACGAGAAGTCTTACCGGTGAGCTCATAAGAACTAAAGGTGAGGTTGAGGAGCAAGTTGGGCTGGCGCCAGACAAGCGAGAGAACGAGCGTTACGATCCCTGCGACCAGGAGGCAGGTATCGAAGAAACGCCAGGCAAGCATGAGACGCTTGGACACCATCTTGACAGAACAAGCGGGGAGGAGGACGAATGGTAGGTTTTGGGAGGCAGTTGGTTGCTTCAAGACGATGCTCTTTCCAGAGAGCGTACAAGACTAGACCGGCTAGAGGTGAAAAGAAAAATAAAGGGCGATCGACGCCAAATGGGCTGACTTGCAGCAAGAAAGACAGAAAAGGTGGTGGACAATGAGCCGGAGTGACAGTTGACAGCGGACCAACGTTAAATACTCACACTGCCGAGGACGTGCGGTGCTAGCGGATTCTGATGGTTACTATCACGGTAAACAAATATAAGTTTTCTTTCGGGCCCAAGCTTGGTACGGACGACGGAATGAAGGATGGAGATTCAGAGAGACGGCGAGGAAAGAGAGAAGAGGACGAGCAGTGGGGGGACAAATAACAGAAGGTCACCATGGACACTCCTCCGATCCCTGTACAAATAGAGATCTCACAAACGCTTAACCGAATCTGAGACAGCTCGGTGTCACGTGTCCACTCCTTTCTCCTTTTCCACCGTCCAGTACCCAGCTCAGTATGTCCTTCAACTCGCTCACACAGGGCGGTGGCTCCCTCCTAGTGGCCTGGCAACTCAAGTCTAAGCATGTTCTCATCGTCGGTGGTGGCGACGTTGCCTCGGGTCGCATCGAGTCTGTGCTCGTTGCCGACGCGCGAGTCACCATCATCTGTCCCAGCGCAGGCTTGCATCCTCTCACGAAAAAGTTCATCGACGGCCCCTACCAGATAACATACCACGACCGCGTTTTCCACGGCGCAGACGACCTCATCGGTGTTGACATGGTGCTCACCGCTATCGACGACGTCGCTCAGTCTCGTCTTATTTGTTCTCTCTGCAGGGAGCGCAAAATACCGATCAACGTCGCTGACATTCCAGAGTCCTGCGATTTCTACTTTGGCTCTCAGATTCGCGATGGACCACTACAGATAATGATATCTACGAACGGACAGAGCCCGAAGCTAGCGAACCTCGTTAAGCAGAGGATCGAGTGCAGTCTCCCGGAACAGGCAGGAAAAGCGATCGAAAGGGTGGGAGAATTGAGGGCAAAGCTCAGAGAAAGAGCTCCGGGTGTCGGAGGTCCAGTGAGCAAACGTCGGATGAAGTGGATGGTAGACGTCTGCACCTCTTGGGAAATGGAAGAACTGGCAACGTTAAACGAGGAGACGATGAACAGGTTACTAAATGACGGTTGGGAGAATAATGCGATACCACGTCCTGAAGCTGTGGGTGGGATTCCTAAACGCGGCGAGCATACCAGTTATACCGCATTTTCGCTCGGTACGTTTGTTCTCCCATCGCTGGCGTTCGCCGCAGGCGCTGCTGCGACTACCATTTTATTCGCCTTCCGCACCCGGTGATCGCGAGGAAAGCTCGGCCGCGCCCTCTGCCTCATTTCTGGTACGTGGTCTGGATGGTTACGCACATCACAGTACGACAACGGAAATCATTTTAGGCAATGTTTCATCGTGCCGATATGGCACGCATCTATAATTGTTGCAATTGCACCCCACAGAGGTTTCGTCCTGGAAGTTTCAGTTAAATCAGTCAGATGAGCCGGAATAAGCACTGCATGGCACTATTTTTGAAACTGTCCTTGTTATAGATTTACTGCTCTTGTATCTGTGCTTGTGCAGTGGTTTCGTCGTCGACACGAAATGTCGGGGTTTGGCAAGTTTTCAGTCTTCATGATCGGATTTATCCATTCGCAGAGACTGGAGCACCCCATCGTCACCTAGGCAAATCTTCGCTCTCGAACTCAAAATCATAAAACTCTGAGGGGCCTCATCGGTGCCCGGCGAAAAACGGACACCGCCAAATCGACTCTTGGTACTGAAATGGCCCAGGCCTGAGGTATATGTATGAGGATAGGCATGAGTGCAAAATGGCACTAACAGCAGATGAAAACTCAATTGATCGACGGGTTTTCCGGGTACTTATATGTCCTAATTATGTAATATTACCTTGCTTGCAAGGTCTCTCAGGTGTCTAAAGTTCTCCTGTCCTCCGTACACCGCCAGTTGTTGTAAAGGTTCCACTGAGGCTTAGCGAGGATTGGGTCCCCGGTGGGTCCTGGTGGGGTTTGTCAGCAGTTTTTCGGCATGTATACCACTGTTGATAATGGATATGCCAGTGTTATGTTCGTTTATGGGTTTATTTTAAGGTTTGCACGCACCACAACAGCTGGCCATTGGTGGCACTGGCCCAGTATCAATTTTAAATATTTGGTTGCTGTTATCATTTTCGGTTTGCAGTGAGGTTTTTCATAATGTTCCCATGTGGTCAGACCTGTATAATTAGTTTACCTCATGTTAACGGCTGCATTGCTATTTTGTCTGAGGTTGTTACAATTCTGGACGGGCCCCTATCCTTTTCCCCCTCTCCACTTCCTTCACCAACCCTTACCGAAGACCATCCCGCCTATCCGGTCTTCGAGTCTCTCTTCCCAACGCCGGAGCTGTCCAGCACTGCCTGGGCAGAGCTTCTCGAGGCAGAGCTCTTCTCTGCTTCATCATACCCAACTCCACCCGACTCTAGCCCGGTTTGATCCTATGCCTTTCCAACAGACACTGCTCCTCGGCTGTTCTCTCACACAGCCTCGTGATCCTATCCTTCCCATCCGTATTCTCCCGTGTCTGTTCCTATTCCTTCCGAGTTTTCCTTATTTAGTATTCCCTTATTTAGGTTCAGGAAGCCTGCCCTAAATAACTGTATATTAGTATTTAAGTTAGAGTTTCGCTACAGCTAAACTCTAACCTTGATCTACGCAATCCACGGTGTAGTCAAGTTCCTTAGGATCATCCTCCCCTAAGCTCTTGGACCTCCGCTCCCCTACACCCTTCCACTGGTGGTCAGCCCACCCAACAACTATCCGCTCTTACCAGAGGTGATTAGGCCTAAGGTCCACTAGGCAGGTTTTCACGCTCAAAGACAAGAGCCCCGGCGCAGATTAGGCCCACGAGATTGATAGGCTCTCGTCTTGGCAGGTTTTCTGTGACAAGTCCCGTTCGTGTCTTCGAAACACTCAGTGACAGAGGTGTGATGTCATACGCACGCTCAACTGGAATTTGCTATGCCCTCGCGTAACATAGATCATGACTTGAGTGAATAGAAGCGGCGTGGAATGACAGCATCGCGGGCTTCGTGGGAAAGTAGAGATTGCATAGAGCGATAAGATAAGATAAGAGAAGATCGCATAAGGCAATAAGGGAGAAAGCGAGTAGATCGTATAGGGAAGCTGGTGGGCTTCACAGGTATCTAATCTAAGGGTTAAGTGGTTTATAGTCGTACTATAGACTAAAGGAATAACAGTTTATATAGTCATGTAATAGACTAGGGATAAGAGTACGAGCGTAGCGGCTACGATACTCAGGAGATGGACGGTTATTATAGGGGAAAGGTGATGAAAGCCTTTCAGAACCTCAGACTTCCTGACGCAGACAAGATCAATGTTGCCATATGGTTTGTAAGTGCCGACGAAGCGGACCTCTGGAAAACCATGCAGCAAATATCTGTGCCGAACCCGGATTGGCCAGCATTCGTCGCTGAGGCCCAGCGCTGGTATCTGGAATGCAACGGCAACTACCAGTATTACACCCCCGAACTGGTTCCGACCCATTCCACCACATCAGACGAACCTCGTAATATTTTGCTTGAAGTTGTTTGCACTGACCCCATTCCTTCGTCCGTAGCAGCTATATCTGCTGCTCCGTCCATCACACATGCTGAGTTGCGGAGTGTTGTACCAAGCAACCTCATTAGATATTGTTGATACTAATCTTCTGTTCTCTCCTGCAGTAGTAGAATCTGACGAACCCAGTCTAGCACAGCGAATGTTCAACCGGATCAACGAGATGAACAACCCCCAGCCACATTCACCACTCTTGTCGAATCTGCCCCCATTCGCATCGTTACCTGGTCAACCGCCTGCGAGTCCACCTCCATTCCAGCCACAACCTCTGCCACTTGACTTTCTGGACGACCAGGACTCCCCAACAGCACCCACTCTGCCACAATGCGAGCCTCAGCCACCTTCGCCGCCTGTTACAAATATGGCGGACTCCTCACCTTTTTCCTCGGACCTCTCCTCTTTTACCTCATCCTTACCACCTTCCCCCAACACATCTTACCTAGATCATCCCAGTCGAGGCTTATTCCACCAACTGCTGTTCGATCCGGAGATCTCTGACACAGCTTGGGCGGACTTAACCGAAGCTGAGCTATTCACAGCCTCGGTGGTATAATCCCGGACCCTTTCATTTCTTATCTCGATTGACTCCATCGATTGATCGGACTCTATAGTCTGGACTCTTTTATTCCTAATGGACCTTTTACTCCTTGATAGTAATCTCTTGTTTACTATCTCGTATTCCATTATTCCCCCATTTAGGCCGTCTCTATTGTTCTCTTTATTTAGGAAGTTCCTACCCTAAGCTACTAGAAGTAGTATAAATAGTAGGAACTCTGCTTGTATCAACTTTAACCTTACAGCCGTTTGCAAAGCGATGCGGAAAACAGATTTGAGAATGCGACTCATCGGATACTGCTGGGGTAGGACCCCGAACTCATCTGAGCCAAGATGGCTTTGTCACACATGCTGCTAGCCCACGCACCACCATCGATGCCAATCCATGTCGTGTCCAACAACATGAAATCCAACATTCCTGCCCTTTTTCTCAATGGCTACACTGCAAAACAGATATGTAACCTTCTCGGTGTCAAGAAAACACTCGTCTACAAGACTCTCAACTTCTACAGAAGGTTTGGCATCGTCTACAACCCACATACATACAGCTGTGTTATTGGACGCCATCGCATCCTCACCGCAATGGATATCTTATTCATTCGAAATGTGGTTCAACATCACAACACGATTTATCTCGACGAACTCCAACACGAGTTGTGGGAGAAGCGCAACATATACGCAACGGTCTCTACCCTTTCCTGTGCTCTGCAGCGCCTCCAGCTCACACGAAAATCGATATCTTTCTCTGCTGCTGAGCGAAGTGACTACTTGCACGCAGTTTACATGAATCGCATTGGGGCAGATGCGCCAGATGCAAACATGCTCCTGTTCATCAATGAAGCTGCAAAAGACCGGCACACATCTTCTCGCCCATACAGGCAATCAGTCAAGGGACAGCGTTGCCATGGCTGGCGATACTTTGTACGTGGTGTGCACTACTCAATTCTCCCAGTTATCACACTGGACGGTGTGATTGCATACGACATTATTGAAGGCCCGGTCGATGGTGCACGTTTTCTACGGTTTTTACAGGAACACGTCGTATGTACAACCTGTTTTCGTATCAACTGACACAACTGACTTTCGTAGATGCCTTTTACCAACCCATACCCTGGTCCACGTAGTGTTCTCATCATGGATAATTGTCGTATCCACCATGGTGAAGATGTTCGAGTGAAAGGAAATTCTTCATACTTCCTACACTTCCTCCAAATTCTCCTTACAACCGTCCTCCAAGTCCGAGTATCGCAGCCGCTACGCTACGCTCTACTCAAATTCCAAGTCTATTACACGACTATCTAATGTTACAATTCTGGACGGGCCCTTATCCTTTTCCCCCTCTCCTCTTCCCTCACCCGCCCTTACCGAAGACCATCCCGCCTATCCGATCTTCGAGTTACTGTTCCCCACGCCGGAGCTGTCCAGCACTGCCTGGGCAGAGCTTCTCGAGGCAGAGCTCGTCTCTGCCTCATCATACCCAACTCCACCCGACTCCAGTCCGGTTTGACCCTATGCTATCCAACAGACACTGCTCCTCGGCTGTTCTCTCACACAGCCTCGTGATCCGATCCTTCCCATCCGTATTCTCCTGTGTCTGTTCCGTTTCCTTCCGAGGTTTCCTTATTTAGTATTCCCTTATTTATGTTCAGGAAGCCTGCCCTAAATAACTGTATATTAGTATTTGTTACGACTTTTTCTTATCTTATCTCATCTTATCTTATCTTATCTAATCTTTTGATCACACGTGGTTATCTAATCAACCATGTGGCTATCTCATCAAGATAACGGACTTGTAACTTTTTCTTTCTTTCGCGCCTCATGGACGCTCTAGA
>JBBPRI010000454.1:0-14643 GCA_038092955.1 Boletus pseudo-olivaceus
ATCTGGCATATAGAAAGGCCATCAAAGGATATTTTCCTTCCGAGCAGAGGGAATAGTATATATTGTAGAATTGTGGAGTTCTGGGAATATTAATCTTTGTGAAATTGCTTGAATATAGGTCTCATAAGTAACAATCTGTTGGCAGTTGGTTGCTATAGAAACAGTGGAGCATCAGATTGTGATGAATGACACTCACATAATTGTCCCAATGAGTAGCCATTTTGAACTGCATGTATCTCCATGGTTACTGATTGGAATTACATAATAGTTTGGTCACCACTTAGCCCTGAGTTGCAGCTTCCATTGATACACCAACACTTTGTTTATATTTGTTTATCCCTCAGAATTATTCAATTCACAATCAAAAAGTGCAAAACATTGGGACAATTTTGTGAGTCACTGTATATCTAGTAGTTAGTCACATGCACTGCTTGGTCTGTGCACATTCCTGTAATCTATGTATATAAACTATGGATGCAGACCAGGGAACCCTCAGTTTGGTTCTCCTGGAGTTTCCCCTCAGAGCTTCAGCCTAGTACTGCCCTCCTCTCTCATCCTTTAGTCCCTGAAACTGGTGATAGCAACTTAAGAGCCTAGAGCTTTTTGGGTTGTTTCAACCGGCACCCACACAGAGTATTCGAGATCATACCGAGCACCCGAACATGGGCCAGCACATAGGATTCGAGATCACACCAAGTATTTGAACACAGACCTGTAGGTAGCAAACCTGGAGATCACACCAAGCATCCGAACATGGGCCCATATGTAGCAAATGAGATCATACCGAGTACCTGAACGCTGGCCTATATATAGCAAACAAGATCATACTGAGTACCCAAACATGGGCCTATACGTAGGATTCAAGATCATACCGAGTGCCTGAACACAGGCCTGTACATAGGATTTGAGATCATACTGAGTGCCTGAACATGGGTCCATAAGTATCATTCGAGATCACACCGAGTATCTGAATACAGGCCTGTTCCTGGGCCCGCCTCAGGGTAACCTGTATGTATTGGTCATTTTGCAGGCAGGCAGACTGTATACTACAGGACAATAGTGCTACATTTGTGGCTGAGCGGGGGGGACAAGGACAAGAGCCAGGGCTAGGACGATGGCAAGGACAGGCTCAGTGACAGCACAATGTACACACAATTGTGTGTGCACTGTGCTGTCGCTGAGCAATGAGGTTGAGTGGGGGCTTGGGGAGACAAGGACAAGGACAAGGGACAAAGGTAAGCCTCAGCAGGACAATGCCACAAGTTCAGCAATGAGGGTGAGTGGGGCCCAAGGATCTGAGGTTGAGGTTAGTGGGTGAGAGCCAGGACAAGGATGTGTGTGCTGTGCTGTCGCTCAGTTGGGGTCTGTAGGGCTGAGCACGAGCACCAGGGACAAGGCTGAGTGGGGGAATGAGGTTGAGTATGAGAGAGATGAGGGTGAGCCCAGGGGGATGAGGACAAAGGTGGGGTGGTGACCTTACCTATACATACTGTACAATCTGAGAACTGCACATTTGTTGCCAGGATGGTTTGTGGAGCCTCCTGAAGCGCTCTCAAAATGGTTTGCTGAAGCCCAGGGCAAGGCAGTGACTGCATTGAACTAATAATAGATTCTAATGGAAATTACCAGTGCAGATTGTGGGCCTTTTTGATTAATTTCACTTTGATCAGGAACCCTACCTAAAAGGGGTCTAAAAGTGCTGAGATGCAGTGCCTAAGGTGTTACAAATGTGGTGGACCACCCTATTTTTCCTCTGGTCCACCCCTCAACACCACGGACCTCGATTACCTCAGTCTAGGATCCTTCCTCAATATACTACCCAACCCCAATATTCCCGACACTGCTTGGGCGGACGCTATTGCATCAGACCTATTCTCGGCCTCTGTGGTATAACCACTCCAGACCCTTTTTATCTCGGTTTCTTTCACCTCGTATGCTTTATCTATTGAGTCTGAGATCTCTGATCAGATCCTATCATTCTCTTGGACTCTATCAGATTCTATAGTGGACATTTTACTTCCTTGTGGTGATCTCTCGCTTACTGTTTAGTTCTCCCAACTCCCTTTATTGTGGCTGCTGCTATTGTTCCCCTATTTAAGGATCTCCCTGCCCTAAACTACCTGTAGTAGTATATATGTATATTAGAGATCTGCTTGTATGCTTCTTTTCCTTACCCTTAATCTATGGCATTCAGCACCAATCTAGCTTTGCTGTGAACTTGCTCACAAGCTCACTTCTATTCTTCTCACTTGCTTCTTCATTTGATCTGTCCCTTGATTGAAGGGACATCTCTGTTCATGGGGCTGCACCCAGCAGTCTGGCCACCTCCAGTTTACCGCTGCTACCCTGCACTTCAGTCACGTGCCAACAAGCGGAGTTATGTAGGTTGCACTCTTGCGCAACATAAGGTGGTATAAAGTAGTTAGTACTTTATCCAACGCCTCAGTTGTTTCACCCAACTTAGGCAGCGACTCAGGTGAGCAGAATCCCTTTGTATATATTATCCCTAGACTAATTACTGTAGCTTTGGACCATTCCAGACTTTACAGCTCCACTGCTCCAGACCTTCGGATCTGAACAGGTTATGAGCCCTGATCACGTCCAATAAACAAACAACTTCACTCCTAGATGCTCTGAGTGTCTTCTCAGCATTCTATATTTTTCAACAGTTCTTCAGCACAACTTGGGACACAAACTCCAATGCCTCTGCATACATCGCATCGCTCCATACCTCCAAATCCCACCTCACTGGCATGAAGTTCGCTGTAGACCCAAAGGTCATGGCATTCATCCTCCTCAACTCCCTTCTGAAAACTCCAGAATGGGAATTATTCAAGTCCTCACTAATCAACACTATGGAGGATAGCAAATTGACTTTTGACCTAGTTGAAACTTGCATCATCACTAAGGATGCCCAACTCTACCCCTCCGGACACTTGGAGTGCACTATGAAAGCCTCCAAAGTCAAAAAGCCCTCAACCTGACCTTCCTCACTATGGTGCGAACACCAGTTTTCCAGCATGTACAACTCCATTGATTGCAATACCTACAAAAAATAGGTCTCTGATCTGAGGAGTGGTGCTTTTTGTCATATCCCGTATTTCCTAACTCCTTTATTCCGCTTCTCCGGACTTACTCCGATGTTTTCCTCACAAACTCTGGACCATTCTCCTGCGAGATGCATCTCCGGAACTCCGGACTTCCTTATTTAGTAATACCTCATACCTGTGCTCGTTGACATGCACTGCTCCAGTTACAACTCCTTTGACCACTGTCTTATTTCGCTTTGTAGACATCTCCGTTCCTGTTACAGCTGTCTCATTTCCGTTTCGTAGACAACTCCGTACCTACTTGCTGACAGGCACAGCTCCAGATCTCCGTATATAAACTCCAGACCAACTCCTGTATCTCCAGCTTGTAATCGACTTAGATACATATGATCGATCCCCCCAATCTATCGTCCTATATTCTTCCTCCGAACCTTTCTCCATTCCTTCCGCTCTGAGATCCTAGGCATGAACCTAAGCTTGGCGCAGCACATAAACTGAAGCCGAAGCCTTTCCGCTCAAAAATCCGGAGCTCCGGAGTTACCTCCAGGAGATCGAGCACAGTCTTAACACTTTTAGGGAGCATAAAGGACAGGGCAAATGTAGTGGAAAAAGCTCCGGACCCTTCTGATTCAGTGAATGTAGCTCGTGAAAATGTCTCCGAGTCCCTAATTCAGTGCATTCATGCCTACTTGTCATCCAAGAAAAGCAGCAGTGGGAGTAACACTCTAATTATCGACTCTGGAGTGACATCACACATGGTTCCACACTGGTCCTGGTTCCAAACATTTCAACCACTCCATCCTCCACACCCAGTCACACTCGGGAATAACTCCATAGCTCATGCCATCGGAATTGGAACAGTATCCCTACTGTTGCGGGTTTCACAAGAAACTTTCGAAAGAGTACTATCAAACATTTTGCTCATTCCAGAATCCTGAATCTTGCTCATCTCCGTGAATCAACTCGCCTCCACTGGTGTCATATCCCATATTCTTTACTGTAAGTCCTTTTTCCGTCTTTCCAAACTTACTCCGAGCTTTCACAGCTAACTCCGGTGCATTCTCATGCGAGACATATCTCCGGAGTTCCAGAGTTCCGTATATAGTATTTGTTCTTCTCCCTCTGTCATATGTTTCTCCTTATGTCTTAGTTCCGCTTTGTAGATAACTCCGTACCTGTGCTCGCTTATGAGCACAGCTCTGGTCACTTTACTTCCGGCTCCATCTCCTTATGAATACTCTTAGTGATTCACTTAGTAATACATTTCTCCACCTCCATATATAAACCGTCTCCAAACTCATGTATTTCTTCAGTTTGAATATCACATTGAATTATTCTCCTCACTCTGATCCTCCAGCTTGAACCTCGACGGTTCTCCTCTGACTGCGCTCTTAACTCAAGTATTTACACTCAACGTCTTTATCCCTCTGACTCCATAATCCGAAATCCAGGATGGACTCCAGCAAGGGCACATCACATAAGGTGAAGCCAACATCCCAACCCCATCGTCCATAACTCTGGAGATCCAGAGTTTAACCCGGAGATTCTGATCTTAACAGTATATTCAAACTCCTACTTGTTGAGAGTCCCTAACCATGGCTATGCGTACCCGATCCCAGACTTGTGCCCTAGGTGCAAACCACGCCCCTTCTCCCTGATACAACCTTCTAAGCATCTTTGGAAGCAATCAACAGGGCCCAGAACTTGTAGACCAATTCCACAGCTTTTCCACTCATCACACCCCCGCCAACTCCGCTTCTACCTTGTGCCCACCTCCGCAATCTCCAACTCCGGGTGTGCACATTGAAGCCGTTGATAATGACACCTCCACTCAGACGGGTGATCATCCAAGGCCTTGCCCATTCCACTCGATGTCCATCTTCCTCCAACTCTACTCCCCACACCAAAGTCCGAGATCCTGAGCAGTTTGACAGGACCAAACCCCGAAAACTCTGGGTTTTTCCTGTTCCCTTGTTCTAGGACACAACTGGCTCACCCACTACAATCTGTTAATTGACTGGGTTTCAAGCAGTATCTCTTTCTGCTCACCTGAACAGGCCATGCCAACACCTCTGAGATCTCCCCCACAGCCTCCAGTGTCTCCACCTCCAGCTGAACCAACCCCACCCGATCCACCACATTTCTTCAATCACAAGGCTCCTCCCATCGCACTCGTCAGTGCTCCTGCCTTCACACTGGCTTCCCACCTTGAGGGCTCCATACAATTTAGCCTGCAACTCCACTCCCCAGGAAGTGAACTCTGCTGCACTTCCACCGCTCCAGAGGAAATTGATCTCTCTGTGTTTGGTCCCTCTGGACCACCACAACTTCGCCGATGTGTTCAGCAAGA
Organism: Boletus pseudo-olivaceus; assembly: GCA_038092955.1. Classification (NCBI taxonomy): domain Eukaryota; kingdom Fungi; phylum Basidiomycota; class Agaricomycetes; order Boletales; family Boletaceae; genus Boletus; species Boletus pseudo-olivaceus. The sequence continues at coordinate 5,401 of JBBPRI010000454.1, forward strand.
GCAAGGCTGATACCCTTGCTCCTCATCACAAACACGATCTGAAGATCAATCTGGAAGAAGGTACATCCCCTCCATTAGGAGTGAGTTACTCACTCTCCCCTCCCGAGCTTAATGCCTTGCATGCTTTCCTCGATGAGCACCTCGCTATGGGCTTTATCCGCCCTTCCTCCTCCGCTCACGCCGCTCCAGTCCTGTTTGTCCACAAGAAAGATGGTTCATTCCACCTCTGTGTTGACTTCCGAGGACTCAACAAAGTCATGAAGAAAGATCACTATCTGCTCCGAGCCACGCAAAGATCTACTCCAAAATTGACCTCCGGCATTGTCATATGTATCCCAGATCTCCAGATCCACTCCGACTCTGTAGATATGTACAAACTCCGGTGCGATCTCCCTCGAATCGCATCTCTAGACTCCTGGACCTCCATATTTAGTTATCTTTGTTCTTTATAATCTCCTTTCGTATTAGTTTGGCTTCATACATACATCTGATCCTGTGCTTGCTTAGAATGCACAGGTCCAGTCATCTTTCTATCTGTCCTTTGTCCTCCTTACCAATCCATTACAGATCACTTTAGTAATACTCCTTCGAACTCCGTATATAAACTCCTGTTACAACTCCTGTACTTTAGCTTGTAATCGACTTAGATATGATCCCAATCCTATTCTTCATCTTCCTACAAATATCCTCCAAATACCTCCGCTCTGAAATACTGGGCCAAACCTAAGCTTGGCACAGCACATCAGCTGAGGCCGAAGCCCTTCCGAGACCCCCTAAAACTCAGGAGCTCTGGAGTTCCCTCAGGAGATCGGCACGGTCTTAACAGGCATGCCTATCACTTAGTCTGCATCGCCGAGGGAGATGAGTGGAAAATGTCCTTCCGGACGCACTACAGCTCGTATGAGAGGCTTGTTATGCCATTTGGACTTACCAACACCCCTGCGGCATTCCAGTGATTTGTTAATACTATCTTCATGGACTTGGGTGGCATTACCTTGAAGGCTCCGGTCAATGTTGTCACAGATTATAAGAACCTGGAGTATTTCACTACTACCAAACTCCTGACCCGGCATCAAGCCCATTGGTCGGAGTTCTTCTCCCAGTTCAATATGATCATCCGCTTCCACCCTAGATGCCTCAGAGCAAAATCCGATACCCTCACCAGACGCTGGGATGTCTATCCCAAATAGGGGGATAAGGACTACGCTCGCGTCAACCCTCACAATTTCCGCCCTGTATTTACACAGGAACAGCTCACTGCGTCCCTCTGAGCTACATATGTACATACCTCACTGCTCCAGTACTCCGAGCTGGTTCCTTGTTCAATGTCAAACAACTCCACAATGACATCCTCTCCGCACTCCCCTCCAATCCATCGGCTTCAGTCCACCTGTCCTCTCCCAAACCCTCCAATTCCCATTGGTCAGTAGACTCCGATGAATTCCTACGACTCGATGGTCGCATCTACATGCCAGACTCTGATGACCTTCGTCCCCGGGTCCTCCAGTACAAACACAATCATCCGCTCTCCAGACATTTCGGACAGAACAAGACACTCAAATTTATTCGCCGAGAATACACATGGCCAGGCATATGGACATTCGTCAAGGAGTACATTTCGTCCTGCACCTCTTGTGCTCATGGAAAGGTTCTGAGACATAAGCCATACGGTCTCCTTAAACAACTCCCCATCCCCGAGAAGCTGTGGAACTCCATCTCCATGGACTTCATTGAACAACTCCCTGTGTCCTCCAGATATACCTCCATACTCGTGGTCATGGATCACTTATCCAAACAGTGTATCCTCATCCCGACTCACGACATGATTACATCCCTGGAGCTTGCACAACTATTCCTACTCCATGTCTTTTCAAAGCATGGAGTTCCCTCCCACATCACCTCTGATCGAGGTTCAGAGTTTGTATCTCACTTCTTCCGCTCACTTGGGAAAGCTCTAGACATCCGCCTTTATTTCACATCCGGTTATCATCCGGAAGGCGATGGCCAGACAGAACACATGAACCAAACGCTTGAACAGTACCTTCAGATTTATTGTAACTACCAGCCAGACAACTGGTCCGAACTCCTGTCTCTTGCAGAGTTCTCTTATAACAATGCTCCGAATGCGACGATTGGTGTCTCACTATTCTTTGCTAATAACGGCTACCACCCCAACATCACGGTTTACCCCAAACATGATCTGACCTCCGCCCGAGCCCATGAGTACTCCGTAGACCTCGACTCCCTCCATGAATTCCTCCAAGAGGAAATGGCCCATGCCAAAGAGCGATACCAAGGACCTGTGGATGCCAAACGGATGCCTGCACTGGACTTCAAAGTCAGAGATTAGGTATTCATGAAGGCCAAGTATTTCCGTTCCACACGGCCCTCTAAAAAACTCTCCGAGAAGAATTTAGGGCCTTATACTATCATCGCTCAGGCTGGATCCCATTCCTTCACACTCTGACTCCCGGACTCTATGAAGTCTATACATCCCATTTTCCATGTCTCACAGTTGGAACCTTCCATTCCCAACATCATTCCTAATAGAATCCAGCCTCCGCCACCTCCAGTTGAAGTCAATGGCGAACTGGAGTTTGAGATTTCCGAAATTCTTGACTCCAAGATCGACCATTGACTTCACCACTGGCAGTTACTTTACAGATGGCTAGGGTACAAAGGAACTGATGATGCGACGTCTTGGCTATTAGCAACAGAGTTAGGATATGCTTCAGACTTGGTACAAGACATTCACACAAGGTATCTGGACAAACCCGGACCTCTTGCGGGACTATAATGAAAGAAAGTCCAATTGAAGTAAAACTAACTACAGAACTTCTACATTGGACTCAGGATGAGGCTCTCTAGCCTCCTCCCGCAACTCCTCTCGCTCTGCTGCCACCTCCACTTGTTCCTCCACATCTATGTACCTAGTCTTCTTCCTTCTCTTCCGATAACTCCACTGTGACATAAGTCGCATCCAAAGCCTCTTGTACGTCATTCAAGGCGCCAAGCATCACCAATGCTTGCGCCCTCCTCTCCAACCTCCCCCTCTGCAACTCCGTCACGACCTCCGTGAGCACTAGTGAAATGCGTGGGTATACCCGGGGGTATCTGAGTTAATACCCGTACCCATACCTCTAATATACCCACACCCATGATGTGGGTGCGGGTTTACTTGTGGGTATGCAGTGCACTGACCTGTACCCATACCTGTACCCGTGCATACCCATACCCACTACCTGCATGGGTATACCCATACTGCCAGTGTGCTGACAATTTGCACACAAGTGAAGTCTGACATTGAGCAAAACACTACAGAACACTATCTAATGCATCCCAACCGGCCTCCAACTCCTGTTCTTCTTCACCCTCAAGGTCTGCAAGTTTACTGACAACCTCAACATCTTCAGTCTTGACGAGCTTGAGCTGACTCCATGCGCCGAGGCATAGCAATGCACGGGTTGACTGGGCTGAAAGATGTGACCGTACATGCAAAAGTAAGAGTCGTCCACAGCTAAAGAGCCGTTCAATGTCAACAGACGTTGCTAGATTAACAATGAGGTTGTTATCAATGAAGATCAAGGAGATATACATACTTACCTGGGATTGTGAGGTAGTTGAATGCCATACGGGAGGGACACGGAAATGTGCCCCAATATTCATACCACCACTTGATCGCGTCCGTGACATGCTCCACATCAGTGCTAAGGTAGCAATCTATTGAAACTATTTAGTTTCTACTATCATACGAACTATTTCCTACCTACATAAGCCCTATTATACTTACACTTTATTACCTTAGTGCTTCGCACCTAGACGAGTCTTAGACGTGTGTTAATACACCGCTCTAGATCGTACTAGACTTTAGTCACGTGATGTATGACATCACAGACCCAGACCTATGACGTCAGACCCTCTACCCTGGTCTAGACTCATGACATCATTGCTCAGTCATGCTGACTGATCAGCCCTATGCCCTATCCAATGGCGTATCTCTCTCAGGTCTGAGGGTATTACCATATACGGTTCAAGCTCCTCTTGAACCTTACTCATGTGTAGTATAAAGGCTGGGACCCTTCATCCCATAATAAATAAGCTCTTCTACTCGAGTCTTCCGCTCTAAGCCTTCAATGTTCAGGCTCAGTAGCCCTTAAGCATCCTCAACTCCTCAATCGATTACTCTCTCATCGTCTCGTTACCAAACTCAGTGAGTACTCCCACTGAGGCTCTTAACTCCCTGCTTGCCCCTTGGCTGCGCCCCAGAGAGACATCTACCATCTCTTTACAATCAAATTCGGAGTGCAGGTCGTCCACTTTTGGTGGTGTGAGAGCAGGCAAATTGTCAACGATGTTGGTGCTCTGTTAAATGGCAAGGTTGATTAGATGATTGGGGTTACTGTATGTGAGCGAATAACGACTAACCTTCAGATCAGAATCTTCAATGCTGCACTCCTCGACATCTGAATCAGGATCTGCCACACGGTCCACATTGTAGGTAGTTGCGAACGCTTCCCGAAGGAGCAACTCAGTGGTCTCGATCCAATTGTCCTGTCCCATGAGGCCTTTCGAAGGTGAGTGTGGATGTGGTCCATTGCTGGAATGATGGTTGCCAGGTTGGGCTTGAGCAGGAGAAGAACAATGTGGCGTCCTTCAGGATCTAGTAAGTGGGGTCAGGTGAACCATTAGTTACATTAATTTGCATAAGGTTGTAGTGTTCCTACTTTGAGTACTCCGTGGAGCTGGTTGACAAGTTCCCACTTGTCCTCAGCCAATTCAAAGCACCGCAAACCCAGGTCCCGCCGTTATATGTATAACCGACTCAACTGCTTTGCGATGCTTGATGGCATATTCAAGCATGTTGAACGTTGAATTCCACCTGGTGGCAACATCGTGGGGCATCAAAGTCGCTGGCACCTTCAAGTCACACAGGATGCTTTGCCAAGCCGGAAGGATGCTAGTTGTCAAATGGATGATCTTGTACGCAAGCTTGTGCAGCTGCCAGTGGTAGAAAGTATGTTAGTAGTTGATGATCAAACAGTAAGCTTTGCTCTAACCTTCACCAGTGCGAGCTTGACAGGCTGAATGGCCTTCTCTAGGTCACACCGCTCTTCGTCTGCCAGCTCCTCCATCTCATCCACCCATCCATCGTCATTGTCCTTCAAGATGACCTCTTCATCATCAACACTCACATCGTAGTCAGCCACTGTCCTCACTTCCTCTTCCACCAGCTCTTGACCAAGTGCCTCGAGCTCATCATCCACATTCAAGCTGGCAGTCATCATAGTGGCACCAGCGTGTTTTTTTTTGACATCGAACTGGTGTATCAAACTCTTCGCAATCAAGTTGACGATGTGGAGAAAACAATGAGTCTGCGCTGTGGGACCATCAAATCTGTCTACCCACACAACAAGTTCTCTAATCATTACATTGTTGTTAGATGCATTGTCACATGTGACACTCAAGATCTGGCGCTCATCAGTACTAGTAAGTGACAAGTAAAAAATCTCAAGTATCTTATCCGTTAGCTTAAACTTGTCCAGCATGTTCACAAACACCATCGCGAGCTCAATCCCTGTATGGGACTAGCAACACCCAATCAGCACTCATCCAAAATGTCCGCGAGAGGTAAGAATACCTTGGTGACCTCAATTATGCCACCTTTGTGTTCGAAGTGCACACCAAATGCCACAAATGCGCAATGGTTGGAGGATGTCCAAGCATCCATCATAAAGTTGAGTTTACCGTCATATTCCTGGTACGTCCTTTAGTTTCCGGTCTCAAATAGCAACAGATTACTGACCTGTAACACCCTAGCAACCCGCTTGTGAGTGTGAGCAAACATGAGTCGCACATCACGCGAAACAGTGGATGGGGAAGGTATGTAGTATTCTGGTTGTCCTGTTTTCATCAACAACTGAAAGCTGCAGTCTTTGACAATCTTAAATGGGCGCAGGTCCTCCGCAACCCAATGAACTATCTCGGCTCTGCAAGAACCAGGTTTAGGACTGCTCAACACAACTCCGAGTCTGAATGACATGTGCTTACTTTGTCTCTGTGCAGGTAAGTAAGTTGGTGATACGAGTAAGTCATCTACCCTTTCCCTTTGCGTTCAAATGAGGCTAGAATTGACCCATTGCGCAGGAGACCACCAACAACACTTTTGCGTGCCTCGTCCACATCCTTGGCGTCATCAGCTGCTTCCAATGCCTCTTCACCTCAGCACAGTCAAACATGCTTACACATGTTCCCAATAGAGCGAGCATCTTTTTTACCTAGGTATCTCCTGACAGTGACCTTGCAATGCTGTTTTGCGCATTTAAAGCCATGTGCATGGTGGCCCCCTTGCCCTTGCCTGCGCTCTGCTCCGCGCAGATTTCCTCAGCCTAAATCCGGATTAGTCATTACCTCTGGTTTTGAGTCACTGCTCACCCTTTTCTTGGCCACTTCCTTGACCTTCTGCTTCACCTCTGCCTTTGCCCTCGCGCACTCCTCTGCCACATTCCTCTCTGCCTCCTCGCACGCCTTCTGTTACTCCTCCACCAAGCACTCGTCTGCCCACTCCTCAATGTCGGTGTGTTCGGACATGATAGTGGTTGTTGGTTAAGAGGCTCAGACAACTCCCTCCAAACTTTATACCCCCAATTTTGGAACTTCCCGATTTCGGACTTCAATTCTGAAACTCCACATTGTATCCTTGCTAAAGGCCTTCAAGGGTTCAGGCCTAAGAGGGGGATACTGTCATATCCCATAATTCCTAAGTCCTTCATTCCATTTCTCTGGATGTTATGTATGTGAGAGCACAACTTAGCTCGGCTGTTTGCATGTGACCGAATTGTGGGGTGACAGTGGTTTCAGGATGGCCGACTATGGAGAGTAGTCCCACCAATAGAGTGTTCCAATGAGAGGGATGTTGGATCAAGAGAAGCGAGCGGAGGAAGTAGAAGCGAGCTTCATAGAAGTATCCCACAGTGAAGCTAAATCAGCACTGGATTGCGTGATTAAGGTTAGAGTTGTTACAAGCGGAGTTTCAACTATATATATACTACTTCTAGTAGTTTAGGGTGGGAACTTCCAAATATAGAGAACAAAGGAAACGGCCTAAGTAGGGGAACAAAGGAGCATGAGATAGTAAGTGAGAGATTACTATTGAGGAGGAAAAGGTCCATTGTAAGATGAAAAAGGTCTGGACATCAGAGTCCAATCAATGTTTGGAGTTAGCTTAAAGGAAATGAAAAGGGTCTGGAATTATACCACCGAGGTGGTGAATAAGTCCGACTCTACCGGGTCCACCCAGGCAGTATTGGAGATATCTGAGTCGAATAGCATTTGGTGAAAAAGACCCTGACCGGGATGATTGAGATACACTGTGTTGGGGAATGGCAGAAAGGGAGAGGAAAAAGGGGAGAAGTCCACCATATTTGTAACACTGGACTTACTCTGACCCTTTCTCATGAACTCTGATGTGTTCTTGTGTGAGACACATTTCCAGACTTCTTGACTTCCATATATAGTATACCTCATATCTGTGCTCGCTGACAGGCACAGCTCAAGTGACTGCTGTCTTACAGTATTTTGCTTTGTAGACAACTCCATATCTGCTCACTGACAGGCACAGCTTTGGTTGCTATACAGACCTCCGTATATAAATTCCAAATCCAACTCCTGTACATTCAGCTTGTAATCAACTTAGATATGATCCCCCAATCTATCTTCCTATCTTCCTATCTTCTCCATCTCCCTCTGAACTTTCTCCATTCTGAAATACTAGGCACGAACCCAAGCTGGGCACAGCACATACGCTGAGGCCAAAGCCTTATCCATCTGAAACTCCAGAGTCCTGGAGTTACCACCAGGTATTAAGACCGTGCACAATCTCCAAAGGATAGCTCTGGAGTTTCGGACAGAAAGGCTTTGGCTTCAGCCTATGTATGTGCTGCACCAAGCTTGGGTTCATGCCTAGGATTTTGGAGCGGAAGGAACAGAGAAAGGTTCAGAGGGGAAATATAGAACAATAGATTGGGGATCATATCTAAGTCGATTACAAGCTGACTGTACAGGAGTTGGGTCTGGAGTTTATATGCGGAGGTCTGGAGCTGTGCCTGTCAGCGAGTAGGTATGGAGTTGTCTACGAAATGGAAATGAGACAGGAGTAACCAGGTACGGAGATGTCTACAAAGCAAAATAAGACAGCAGTCATGGAGCTGTGACTGGAGTGGTGCCTGTCAGTGAGCACAGGTACAAGATACAGTGACTCACAAAATTGTCCCAATGTTTTGCACTTTGTGATTGTGAGTCAAATAGTTCTAGAAGATAAACAAATATAAACAAAGTGTTGGTGTATCGATGACAGCCACAACTCGGGGCTAAGTGGTGACCAAATCATTATGTAATTCCGATCAGTAACCATGGAGATACCTGCAGTTCAAAATAGCTACTCATTGGGACAATTATGTAAGTGTCATTCAGATATATCAGAATCTGATGCTCCACTGTTTCTATAGCAACCAAATGCCAATAAATTGTTACTATGGTAATGTTATCCATTATGAGACCCATAGTCAAGCAATTTTACAAAGATTAATATTCCCAGAACTCCACAATTCTACAATATATCCCATTCCCTCTGCTTAGAAGGAAAATATCCTTTAATGGGCTTTCTATTTGCCAGATTGCCTCCGGCACTGGTGTTGGAAGACATATTGCATCCAGGATACTCTCAGATATCCTTTCTAATCAATTAATCCCATTTTCTGGATGTCCTTCAAAGCTTTCTACTCCCCTCCCACAGTTTATTGTTACTTAGATTACTACTGGCAAGGCCTCCAATGCTGTTCAAGCCATCAAACACATTAACACCATCATCCCTAGTCCAGTCTCCTTAGAAACAGCCTGAAAAATTCTTGGGAAGAGTTCATTTGAGGCTGTGGTAAAGAAGAAAATACCATTACTTGGTGCAATGTATAGGAAGAAGTACTTGAATTCTTCTTTGAAGTACAAGGAGTGGGCTGTGGGGTACTGAAAGTGGGTAGGCTAGTCAGATGACATTAAAATCAACACATTTGCATCAGATGGAGGATAATTGGCATAGAAAAAGGCTGGACAATGATTGATTGAAAGGGAGGTCCAGGGTACAGTCAGGTTTGGTGAAGGAAATACCAAGGAATGGAGCTATATGGGTTGGGAGGGTATAGGAAGACTTGATGGGATTGAGGGAAGGATGCATGCTGACCAGCACATGAA
>JBBPRI010000455.1:0-14635 GCA_038092955.1 Boletus pseudo-olivaceus
CAAGGATGCCGTCGCTGCAGCTCTCAAGAGCGGCAAGCTCTGCGGTTCGTCCTATACAACCTTCGACATGTTCGATGGTTGCTCACGCGTGTTTTGCGTCGTCGTGTAGGCTACTCTGGTGATGTATGGAACGTCCAACCCGCACCCAAGGATCACGTCTGGCGTACGATGAAGAACCCGCTCGGTGGTGGAAACGGCATGGTACCGCACTATTCTGGTACGACGCTGGATGCACAGGCACGTTATGCTGCGGGCACGCGCAGCATCCTCGAGAACTATTTGAGTGACAAGCCTCAGGAGCCACAGAACGTGATCGTTGGTCTCGGTGCGTTTTCGTCTCGACTTTCCCCACTGACAATGTGCTGACAAGTGTGCCTGATCATTTGAATAGGCAAGTACGAGACGGCAGCGTGTACGTCGTCTGTTTCTTTTTATATTTGGTGGGCTTGCGACTGACCTGCGTGTTTTGGATTCAGACGGACAACGCTGAACGCAGAGGAAATCTTGCGTGCCCGGACACGCGAGGTCAGGTCTGCTATGGGCAACCTTTTTTTCAAATGTATTTGTACTACCCTCGCTATGCAATCATTATAGTGAAACTCTTTCGTGAAACATCTCGTTACGTGGCAGGCATCTGCAAGAGAGTGAGATCGCTTGGGCCACGTATGGTGGTATTGATGGCGGACATCCCAAGTTTCGGGGATGCAGTGAGAGACAGAACCTGTCATGCCATCTATATAGGCCACGATCCACCAGCACCGACTGAGTGATCCTTGTTATGCGAAAATTGTCGAAATCATCGACATCCCCTGTGTTCTGATCAGACGTGATCAAATCACTGTCAGACAGAAAAAAAAATTGTGGGATCGTCGTATGGTCATCCTCCCGGTTGTGGGCCGCTGCAACTAATACTACATCGTGCCCCTTCCAAGTCCCCCAGCCAAGTTTGCCGTCGTTGCCATGCATAACGTCTCTAACGTGGTTCCCTCCTTGAGACTATCCGGATCCAGAGCTGGACACAAACTGCCTTGGTTTGAAAGTTACCGTCGGCAATTGGAGGCGTAGATCATATTTACCACGAGATTCGAAACTTTGGTGGGTGTCTGCGATCCAGTCTTACGCCTTGAATATTTCCTGGTATGCCACAATCACCCAGCGATTGAGCATAGCTTGCAGCATGGTCCCTCGAATATAAAGGTGGAGTAATTTGCTTTTCAAACAAAACCGTGACGTAGCGTAGCACAAACTGGCAACGCCAACCAAGTGTGACTAGCTTACACGACGGAATCTCCGCCAAGAGCCCCGAACAGACGTAACACGTTTTATGCCTTCCATTCCAGAAAGGACCAGCACTGGCGATTCACTGCTGGAACGTCAGCCCACTGGCCCAAGCTTGTGGCGTATCTCTCATTTGGAACGATAAGACGCCTCCCTGCGCAATTTGATCATGTCGGATGATGGGTTGCTCCACGTGGTGGCCATTTACTCTCAGAGAGTGTACGTAGGGTTTTGACGATGCTCCAGGGGAAACGATGTCCAGTTTCTTGCTCGACGATGGCAGATCGATCGATACCATGTCGAAAAAGGGACTGAACACAAGATGAATATGATAGAATGGATGGAACCGAAAAGAGAAATACGTACCTCCCGACTACGTATTCACCTGATACAGGGTTCACGGGGTAGAATCCGAGTGCGCTGAAGAGATACCAAGCACTCATCTGACCGCAGTCTTCGTTCTGGGAAGTTGAGGTAAGCCGAGGAGAAGTGACAAGTATCATATGTCTTTACCCCGGACAGCCCGTTGACGGTTGCGTTGTAGTCCGAGTTTGCGATCTGACGAACACGAGTTTGCGATCTAGATGCCGCGCCGGCCAACGAATAGAGATAGGGAATGTGATGGGAAGGCTGTGGTAGAGTGCATCAGTAAGGGCCATGCTCTCATCATTCATCACAACCTCATTCGTATGATCATTATGGCCTACCAAGTTGTCATGAGCCCTCCAAGAAGTCAACAGAGGAATTATCGTCACTCACCACCATCGAAATGCTCATCCAAAAACTCGATGAAGCTCTTATTTCCGCCCTTGCGCTCGATCAGCCCAGGAATATCATGCACTACATCGAATGTGTATGCCCATTTATCGCCCTCTGTCCACCCATTATCTGGACCTGCCCAAGCCCCACTTGCATTCCTCGCCTCCATAAATCCAGTTGCAGGGTTGAAGATAGTAAACAGGTCGTTCATCGCACGCTCTCGGAAAAACGCCTGTTCGCTGGTCTTGTTGAGCAGGCCGGCTAGCACGGAGACCGCAAAGTCGTCATCTAGGGCAACGTTTAGGATGAACCCGTTAGTGACCTACTCGACGAGACTCACAAGCATAATCAAGTGTGCGGGAAGCAGACTCAGAGTGGATATCATCCGCGACCCAGCCTTTTTGCTCATAGACGGAGGATAAACCTGCACGCACTTCGTAGTCAACGAACTGAAGGAAGGTTTATTCAGTGGAACTGTATGTTAATCGCGAAACATGCCTCTTCTCGATCGCTGTACCTACGCAATTGTCAGATAATCATCAACACACATGCAGTGACCTTACAAGGTTGTAGTGTCATCAATTGGGGGTACGGTAGCATCCTTATATACCGCATCCCAGGCAGTATCGAGGTCGAAACCAGTGAAGCCTTTCAGAACCGCTTCTGCAACGAGCGAGTCCGCATGCGTGGCAACCTGGATGTATTTACTAATGACACGAAATGGTTAGGAAGGGCTCACACACCATGATGTTTGTTTCTGTTCGCTATGTTCAGAATGAGTGTGTGATCCCATGAGAAGCAGTCTTACCAATGATGTTTTTCCACATTGGAAGCCAGCCACCCTTTGGAAGAAAACGTGGTTGAGCAACCAATCACATTGGTCCTTGCCCTACATACCTCTTTGTAGTCTTGAATCATGCTCTGCAGCATTCCTGGAACTCTCTCTGGGGCAAAAAGGATAAGCCACGCCCACGCTGCCCGATATGTGTCCTACAATTAGATGTAATTTAATGTCAGAGTGGAAAGACGGAGGAGTCCAACAGACCCAGATCGAATAACCAGTGTATGATACACCCTCATGAATGGAGTCATCGTAACCAGAGTAATATCTTCCGTGTTCATCTTGTTCGTAAGGATACTGCATAGATGAGCAGACATACATAATTATTACCAGTTGACCTACTTGAAGGGTATGGAAGAACCCAGTGTAGAAGATTTCTTTCTGTTCTTTCGTCCCCCCGACGAGTTTGATTCTATCGAGCTTCTCAGCCCACGCAGCGCGAGTGTTCCTTGCAGTTTCTTCAAGAGACTGTCCATCTGGTATCTCTTTCTCCAGGTTCTGTCGGGCTTGGTCAATCGAGATGAATGAAACTGCGACTCTGACGTTGACCCGCGCTAGCGTTGGCTTGAATGCAGCATAGGCAGACAACATGGCGCCAGCACCACTCCTCTGATTCTGGGTCATGCTTCCATTTTGTGCGATACCCCATGAAGTAAAGGGTTGATCGAATCTAGCGCAAAAATATCCACTCCATTTTATGGCAGGGGTAGAGGTAGGCGCAATGATGTAGTCTTGTCGCTCTGGGTTGCTTCCACAGATCTCCAAATGGTCGGGGTCAATAATGATACTTCCCTCTGGATATGTCAGGTTGTTAGGGTTCGATGAGCCAATCACGGAAGCTCGCGTGGCTTCCACTAGGACGTAGGGAGTATTCGTATCCGTGAATGTGAAACGTAGATGTCCAACACGAGAAGCTACGGACAGCCACATACAAATCAGCCTGGCCTGCATGATCCCAACAAACATGATACACACTTGCGCTTTGTTCAGCGAATATCTTGCCACTTTCAGTAGCCTCTAACTCGACGTTGTAATAGCTGGCTGAGAATACCTCTCTGTCATGACTGAAAGCCATACCGCGATCCTCGAACTTTGAACGGACCTTCCCAGCACCAGGGCTCACCACAACCTGACCGCTTTCGCCCATCCAGATAGCAGGCTGATGAGTTCCCTGGAAGCCGTGGATGGAAGTATCTGTGTAGTTGTATGGTGTGACGGAAACGTAGTTCACCCTCGTCTGCGCAACCCATCGCGTCATCGCGAATGGTGGCGCTGTAGAGGGAATCATTCCTCCCGAGCCGTTTGGTGAGTCCCCGCCATTTCCTATCAGTCTACGAAAGTCAACGAGCAACGCAAAATATGCTAAGTGTCACTGCTTACGGGTTCACGTGATCAACAGCATCGCTGCGAGGTTCACTAAAAGGGACCGAATGACTTCTGGGGGTGACCATGTAGAGCGAGCAGAGGACGGCAAATAGGCCCAACAGGCCTCGCAGGCTCATGGTGAGGGTAGATGAGTTGGCTAGGGCACCCCGAGTAGCATGAGTTTTGGGAACACCAGGGCCAGGCTGGCCAGCATCATCCCGCGTTGCATCATGAGTGCGGGACTCCTTTCCAGAATTAGCCATGTGTCTAGATGAATGGTGTTCGGCTGACGATGTCTCACTGAAACGACAAAGATAACTACTGTATGAAGCAAATTGAACTTGAGTACCGACTGAGATTTCAAAAGGTGGGTCCTACAATCACAGGTGATGACCTTGACCCCGACCACAAAATGCGACAACACCATAGGTCGATCAACCGCTCATGAAACGCAACAACTTGAATACACACCAAGTTTGTCACTTGGAGTCTCGAAGAGGTCAGAATTGTGCCAATGAAGGTATGGAGTGACAGCCGCCGGCAATGCCGTACTTCCAGTCTGTAGAAGTTGGCGTAGCCCAGTCAATGTCAGTGATGAGTATCGCGCGCTATAAGGGCCAGAGTCAAGCCTTTGGGATCCTTCAAGGGGGTGAAGAGCGGAGCCCAACGAGTTCAACGTCGCGACTGACTACATAGATTATGTAAGTATCATAGTAGGGCCTAAATCAGAGCTTTTGAAGTTGCCATCAGTGAATGGTCGCAAGACGAGACGAGTTCCAGCTTCATTGAGTCTCGAACGGCGCAAACTTGAAACAACCAATGGAATACTTCTCGTCTTGGGTCGACACTTGGTGGAAAAAAAAAACTGGCTTAGGCTCGATGCTATTGTCCGACTCGACAGCCCACTGGCCCTACTTTCCTGACATAGGTCTATCGTAGACGATGGTGCGCTTCATCATCATTCTTGGATGGACCACTTCGAATGGTTACTACTGCCAGCTGTCTGGAGCCTGTAACATCGGAAACATGGTACCAGCGGCCCGCCTCGTTTAATTTTTCGATGAGTCATACCCTCTCCGAGTGTTTCAAGTTGTTCGCTGCGTTCCTCGTCTCTTTAGCGTATTGGAAATCATGGTGACTCCATGCGACAACTTCGGAGTTAGACCTGGCAGCATAAATGGGTGGAAGAAGCATGTTGAGTTGCTTGCCACTCAACGGGGACACCCAACATGAAGGCGACCAGCTTCTGCCACCAGGCTCCTGTTTGGGCTATCTCGGTGATCTTATTCGCAACACTGTCGACTGCTGTTGTCAATCATTCCGGCGTTCGCGATGATTTACACTTCTCCGTTGAAGCGAGAGGATTCAATCTCGATGGCTCCCTTCCCATCTACAAGAATCCGAATGCGTCGATCGAAGACCGGGTGAACGATCTGTTACCGAGGATGACGGTACAAGAGAAGGTTGCACAGCTGCGAGTATTATTCTTTCGTCGCTCTGTTTATGTGGATCTTAGTCTTGGAGTACAGCATCCAGGGTGATGTTGATGGATGGATGAACATGACAGACCCACTGGACAATACGCTCACATATAATCAGACTGGTCTGGTATGTTGTGTGCTTTCTCATCCACGCGTTCAGCATTCACTTTGTCGACACAGGAACAAATGATGGAATATAAGGCCGGGGTGATCTGGGGTGGTTATCTCGCTCCTTGGGATAAGATCGCTTATGCTATCACGATCGGACAACAGTACTTGATGGAAAACACCACCCTCGGTATACCCGCCATCTTCCAGTCTGAGGGTGAGATTTTCTAGTCATACCGAACAATACAACATATTTCGAACAAGCACCAGGCCTTCATGGGTTCACAGATAATGGAACAACATGGCCATCCCCGATTGGTCTTGCCGCATCCTTCAATGCCCCACTCTTGCAAGAGGCTGCCAGCACGATTGCCACAGAAGCAGAAGGGTTGGGTTTCTCCCAGGTATTTGCTCCTGTTCTTGACTCGTCCCACGAACTTCGATGGGGTAGAGTGGAGGAGAATTATGGTGAAGATCCCTTCTTATACGTCCCCGCCCCCACCGCATCCGTACGGTCACCAACTCGTCATCAGAACAAGTCAGATGGGTCGTGCATATGTTATTGGTGTCCAGTCTGGGCGCCGGCGCAACGTCAGCGACACAGCGATTGCTCGTGTAGCTGCGACCTGCAAACACTTCACAGCTTTCGGTAGCCCACAAGGCGGACTGTAGGTTTAAAGATCGATCAAAAGGATGTGCTAGGATAACACGAGAATTGCAGGAATTATGCACCAGTCAGTGGAGGAGAACGTGAACTTCGGACCTACTATCTCAAGCCATTCAACTATGCATGTATGGATGCGCTCTCGATTATGACTGCCTACGCAAGTTATGACGGCGTCCCCAATGTCGCTAACAAATGTAAGTTGTATTCTGATTATTGGACAGGTTATTTATAGTTATCGTAGATCTGCTCACTGATGTTGTAAGCCTCTGAATCGTTTGACTGTAATAATGTGTTTCTTGACAGCGAATGTAGCTCCGTGATGAGTGGGGTTACCAATACTTTGTCACCTCTGATGCAGGCGCCGTGGACTTTTTGATCACTCTTCATGGGATCTGCGCCACGAGGGAGTGTGCCGCAAAGCTCACACTCGAGAACGGGCTCAGTGGTGAAATGGGTGGCGGGACCTATACCTACCTTACACTACCAGGTTCGCGCCAACCTCGTTTGACTTTCCTATCTAATGTGTTTTCTAGACCAAATTGCGAGCGGGGCCGTGGATGTTAGTTATGTTGATGAGACTGTAAAGACCATTCTCAGGACCAAGTTCGCCCTCGGACTCTTCGAAAGTATGTCTGATCACACGATTATGGGCTGCGCTCAATTGTGTCAATAAGACCCGTATCCCTACCCTGATTACGCTTCTACAATGCGAACACGAGCCACCAGAGACCTTCTCCACCAAATGGAACGAAAGGCCATCGTTCTCCTTGAGAACAATAACAACATACTCCCTCTGAGTACCAATACCAATTCCGTTGCGCTTATAGGACCACAGTCCGATAGGGTTACGGTGGGCGTTTTCGTCGCTCTCCGCACCGAGACTTTTGTTCATTGTGTTTCCAGTTCGGCGACTACGTCTTCTTCAACGCGTCAAACAACGGCATAACACCACTTCAGGGTTTTACTGAGTTCCTTGCCAATACATCTGTCAAGATCAACTTTGCCGAAGGCTGCAAGCTCTGGTCGAACGACGAGTCGGGTTTCCCCGAAGCGATTGCAACAGCGGAAAAATCTGATGTCGCCATTGTCATGGTTGGTACGTGGTCGCTGGACCAGACACTCTTGTGGACTCCTGGCACAAACGCGACGACGGGAGAACATGTCGATTTATCGGATTTGAGTCTCGTGGGGGCGCAGTTCCCGCTGGTACAGGCTATTCAGACTACCGGTACTCCGACGATCGTGGTTTTTGTGAGTGGCAAGCCCGTCGCCAACCCTTGGATTCAAGAGAGTGAGTCATTCCCTGGTTGTTGGCTGAAATTTTTTCTGATCGCACGGCAGACGTGGCCGCCGTGGTCCAGCAGTTCTACCCAGGGGAACTGGGTGGCCTTGCCATCGCCGAAATCAGCTTTGGAGCTATCAACCCGTCTGGTATGTATGATGATGTCGCTCAACCAGTGCTTCCGTGCTTACCGTTGGCATTCGCAGGAAAACTCCCTGTCTCATTCCCAAGAAGCGTCGCCACCACGCCCGTCTTTTACAACTACCTCAAAGGGGCACGGCCGATCGACCCTGGCATGATCTACTCGAATTGTTCCATGTTGTTTGGACACCAGGTAAATATCCTTCGATGTGCACGGCTTCCTCTCCGGTGACCCACGGTACTGCTAGTACGTCCTTGACACCCCCGTCCCCACATGGAGCTTCGGTCGTGGCCTGAGTTACACAACGTTTAACTAGTGCGTTAAGCCGTACCCCGCTCCGAGTAGCCAGCTGTGTACTCACACAAACCCTTAGCACCGACTTGCAGTTGTCTCGCTCGACGATCGGAACGAACGAGGACTTCGATGTGACCGTGACCGTCCACACACCGGGTCGATGGACGGCAAAGAGGTCGTCCAGGTCAGTTCTAACAGCAAGACATCGTCCGCGTTCTTGAGCTAACGTTTCGTTTGTCCCCCAAATAGGTCTACATGACAGATCTCTTCAGCTCTGTCGTCAGCCCGAACATGGAGTTGATCGGCTTCACTAAGGTGGACATCCCGTGAGTCCCTGTGGATTTTGATCATGCATCGCGGTCGTCTGTCCCTGTTTCGCTGACTGAGTGGGTTGTAGTGCGGGACAATCGATGACGGTGACCATCCCAATGACGTCGAGTCAGCTTGCCGTGTGGTCTCACAGGCAAGTCCTCGTCAGTGCCTTCTCACCCTAAACAAACAATCTGATTTGCGTTATAATTTCATCTATTTCTTCTAGCCACCAATGGGTCGTCGAGCCCGGTAATTTCAATATCTTTGTGGGAACAAGCGAGGAGGTGTATCTCAACACCACGCTCACGGTACAATGAAGAGGTTTTCCGACGCCATAGATGAAGCTGAGACAGTGGTCACGTCAAATCGTAGGTGGTGATGCTGGTGGCCCAATATAACCTTTCCATTGCTGGCTCCCATTGCACTCATTGCTTCCATCTGGTTCAACGGCGACTCACGTCAGCAACGTATCATTAGACGTATATGAGGCGGGAGACATGAAGCATAAGATACACCTGCTCGCTTACAACATTCTCAGTGGAGATCGCGCGATAACTATTACAATGCAATCTCCATGCTAGCAACGATCATAAGGAAATTGCCGCAGGGATACGCCTAATGATGCGAAATATCCGCACCACGAGGAGTCGTTGAAACGAGTCAAACTATTATCACGCAGGATAGTATGTGATAAATAGACAACGATGATGTGGCGCGGACGATGATGTGAGTGCAAGTTCATGTTCCCCGAGGCGAGGAGTTGCATTGCGAGCTACGACGATGTCGAGATTGGCGCAGTCAAGGATGTTTTCTGGGTCAGGGAGCCAGTGAGCGTTAAAACACAAACCTATTGAACCGCGTTTTTCAACAATGGTAGCGCGTCGAGGGGAAATGATGGGTGGACGACATGCATGACGTGTTGTCGATGTGATGCGGTTCCCGAGTTGTTCAATAGCCGCATTACTTGTAGTGTCGGGATCACTCTTGGGTTCCTATCGAGTGCTCGTAAAGATTCGTCGTCCGTCATCTCTGGCTGCCCGAGCGGTATCGACGTGTCTCCGACCTGCCGCATCTATTTCAGGATGTTTTCCTGGGACGGAGAGATACGAACACTTGCTAAAGTGGCTAGCAGCTGCACGCCATTCGAGTCTCGGGACGATGTTTTTGATGAACTGTTTGTTCGGGACATTTGATTTGTCTTAGCGAGGGTGCTATATTGTAGAAGTGCATCAAAGCCTGTGCCTTGGCGGCTGCCGACGAGTTCACGGGTCCTCACAGGGCAACGGGCGGCACACAACAGTAATATGCCTCGGTAGACTCGGCAATTAATTCGTAGGGAACCATTGAAAGCTCCTGTATATATAATATGCGGTCTCGGGTTCACTTATGTCCCACGCGGACCATAGGTTATCACTAGGTTGTGAACCAATCGGCAAAAGGGGTGTGTGTAATCGGTTTGTGGGTCCTGCTATTGTTTTGAAGTCACTGGATAATCGTGTTGACGGATGGAAGGATGAAAAGCAAGGTTGTCGGGGGCATTTGATTGGAGAACAATAGAAATGCGGCAGATCCAATTTGGACCACAAAATTTTGCTGTGGATGGAATGAAGTTGTCCATCGATTATGGGTGCTCTGGCTCCGTTGACAATATAAAAGGGGCGCATCAAAGGGAGAGTCGATGGAACAGCGACATGCCCCTCGAGAGTCTCCCAGATCGCTTCGACCCCGCCGCTCATCATGAGCTCGACAAGGCTGTGAACGAAATCATAGTTGAAGAAGATATCGCTGACGTCGAGGTTCTTTCCACCCGTGACACTGCCTACCTTCTGAATGCGATCATTGAGGGCTGCAACGACTTGGACAGAAAGTACCTTGGTGCGGGCGAGCTAAAAAAGTTGATCAAGAGCAATGGTGAGCTACAGGATATGCTCGCTGCCGCCTGGAAGCGCAAATCGTACCGCGAGATTCGAAACCTCGGTGCGTGTTCACGACCGCCGGTGTCCGATGGCATCTACTAACGATTTGTTTATCATTCCGCCAGCCATTCTCAAAGCACCGCAACCGGTGCCGGAACCACTACTCCCAGTAACTGGCGTTCCCCAGGGTTAGTACTGCTCATCCAAGGGCCGTTTATCGGGAACCGCGGACTGACTTCCTCTGCCAGATCTACATCAAAAGCTATCGGGGTCCTTTGAGGCAAAGTACCGTGGCGCAGCGGTTGACGGCTTTTACGAGTATTTGACACACAACGAAAAGCTATTCAAAACCATGGACAATCCCCGGTACTATGCCAAGTTTTGTTCCATTGTCCAGAGTTCAGGCACAGGCAAATCAAGGATGTTAACGGAGGTATGTAGATGTCACTGTTTTCACATGCATCTGTGGCGGCTAAATCAATCTCAGTTGAGCAAGAAGGATGTCGTAGTAATCTACATGAACTTGCGCGGGGAGAAGGACAAATTAGGTTTCCCTGCGCGCGATCCGATCCCATCACAAATCTTGACCGAGTTTCCCCCTACTGAGGAAGGGTACCGGACCGTCTGCTACGCATTCTTCACCGCCCTTTTCGATACCCTCGAGGAATATCTCTCGAAGAGCTACGCCACCCGCAATACTAAGGCGGGTATCATGCATTGGGTCCGCCAGATGTGCGACATGAGCGACCCTCCCAGGTTTACTGCCAGGGCTGAGTTCTTTAGAAAACTCGGTGAAAAATATACCAAGGTGCGTAGGTTGTTATTCATCCTAAATCTGATTTCACAATCTTTTGTAGGCGCATGCTGATCTCGTCCGTGCCCTCAACCGACAACCCGGCACAACAGCAGAGGCTTCTCCCACACCGGGCGCTGACGAAACGGTTGAGAACGCCACAGGCGCTGACGTTGAGAAAACCACCGATAAGCTGAAGGAGCTGACCCTTTCTGGTAATTATTCTAGCTCGTCTTGCAGAAGTCTAGCTGAGTAATGTGATCCGATGAATAACCAAAAGGTCCCTCGTCTGATCCACCTGATTTCACTGCGCGTCTCTTTACTGCCTACCGGAAAATCGCTTCTTGCCTCGAGAGTGTCTTTGCGGACGATTCCGACCATCCCAAGTTGGTGATCGCGATGGACGAAGCGCACCCGCTCACTCCAATGCGCCGTGGTCAAGAAGAATATCGGCCCGCAGATGTTCTCTGCAGAGTTGTAAACGGGTATTCACATCACCAGAATCATGCCGTTTGGGTGATTTTCGCCTCGACAACTTCCAAGGTCGCTGATTTTTCGCCACCTAACCAGAAACGTCTGTGGTATTTTCCCATTGTTCTCATGTCCCGACTCATCCGTCTTTCAGACAATTCCGACCGTATTGCTATTATGGGTGAGAAACTTTTTCCACCTTACACGCAACTCGGATGGGACCAGAGCGCATCGGGGCTCGGAGATATTGACATCGAGGATGTCTCCCAGGTCGACCACATCGCAGGCTATGGAAGACCCTTGTAATATCCCTTTTCCTCCCTTGCGGCAGCTGGCTAACCTGGTTATCATTCATAGATGGCGCTCTCTCAAGGCTGCACTTACATTCCCGGAACGGGTACTAGACACAGCGTCGTCGAAGTTATGTGGGGGATATGATTTCAATGCACGGAAAACGAGCCATGTGCTCGCAGTCTTGGGACAACGCTTCGGACTAAACGTCACGTTTGGACACCCGGATTCGGTCGAGCATCTGGAGAACGGCGTGGCGAGCCATCTTCGGATCTGTCTTGCAACGACCTTGGATCGCAACTGGAGATTCACAAGTTATCCATCCGAACCGCTCCTGTCATGCGTGGCCGCAGTCGATCTGCACAAGAAGCCTGAAAAGCTGGACCTCGCTTTGAGCACTCTGCTGGCGGCCGTCAACTCTGGCATGATTGACATGGGTCAACGTGGCGAGCTGGCTAGCCGATTACTATGGCTGCTGGCCAAGGACCTATTCATTCGCACACAGGCGAAGAACGTGGTCACCAAGATACCATCGACATGGGAAGAGCATCTCGCCGACTGTCAAATGGTGCCGGTCGTAGATTGGCTCGAATTCGTCTTTGGACCGCAGATATGGGACAGAGAGAACACACAAGCATCGCTTGCACGGAAAATGTTCGACAATGTGTATCTGAATTTCTCTCACTGGATATGCATGGACGCAAACATCGCTGGATCAAAGGAAGGGAACGTATTAGGGTCGGTCTTCCGAATTCCCTTTTCATAACGTATATTGGAGTCTGATGATCCACCATATAGCTTGGACGAGTGGACACTACGCCACTGGCAGAGGACCAGTGCAGCGCAGTGCAGCCACCAACAGCCACTGATTGACAAGGTGATACCCATCTACTTTAAGGGGGACCCCCAGAACGCCTCGGCGAAACCGCGAATGTCGCAGATTTTGGTTTCCGACAAGGCTCGCGAATCGTCGAATTCGAAGGACGTTTTGCGGTCCATCACCCGACGACATGAGAATTTGAGCGGCGAAGGCGCAAGCCCATCTGCCTCCGATTCCGATTCCCTTCCATACATCGCCATCTTGGCCGACCTCGGTCAGCCATCCTCGTTCTCTGTCACCTTCCCAGAGAGAGATGTCGACGACCGCTGTCTGCGCATTTACGCCGCGGGAGTCGATACCACGACATATCCGTTCCTAGCCAAGTATCCTGCTCTTATGAGGACTCTCCAAGACTTGGTTCACATTCAGCAAATTCCCGAAACAGAACGACCTTACACAGAATACTTGAATGCGCAGGTGAAATTCGGGAGTACGGCCACTCCTGAGCATATGGTATGGGAACACGGGAGGAATGTCCCGAATGTGCGACGAAAACCAGCTCAGCGGTCCTAGGTTGAAGCTGTGCGTATATTGTAGTCTCTCAGATTGTGGAGTGTATGGAGTATTGTGACTGAGGATGCGCATCGTGTATAACTCGAAACACTATCATTTTCGACATCCCCCGTGCTTCGGCTGCATGAAGCGTACCTCTTCGAAAAAAGAAGAGCTCAACATTTGAGGCGTGGACCAGAATCGGACTGGGGTTTGATTGGACCCCACACAACATTGTGCAGCAAGTCGTCGCCAACGTTGAATGTAATCCGACTGGCCTCGGTGTGCGTCTT
Source organism: Boletus pseudo-olivaceus (assembly GCA_038092955.1). NCBI lineage: Eukaryota > Fungi > Basidiomycota > Agaricomycetes > Boletales > Boletaceae > Boletus > Boletus pseudo-olivaceus. The sequence goes on from JBBPRI010000455.1 coordinate 13,666, forward strand.
CACACACTCCGATACATCCCGTATCATCTACTCGAACGCACTGACGGCCAGTAGGTGTTGGGACGTGCACACCGGCGAAATGCTCAGGAACTGCGCTCGAGCCTTAGTGATGATGGTCAACTTGTACGTATGCGCTCAGTCACTTAGCTGAGCGACATTTCGACCCGATGTCATCGCCCTCCTGGCGCAGAATGTTTGGCACACTGTGTCTGCGCGAGAGAACCACGTATCAGCCTGAGACTGGGTGGACGTCGCTACATGAGCATAAGCATGGTCAGTGTGGTGGGCCTATCGAATGTAACTGATCGTATCCAAGTTTGTAAAAACCTTTGATGTCTATGCGAGCGTCAACCATTTTCATGTTCCGCCAGCAGCTACAAATAAAATGCAGTTATGGTCGTGCAGATCATAGAAGATGCAGCATAGGAACTCACCATGTTGGGAATGCCATTCGAGATCGGGTAGGAATGCTTGCAATTCGGACATACCATCACGCCTTCAACGACGTGGATCTACGTGTCGTGTATAACACGGTAAACAATCACGGGACGAATTGGAGGCGAGAGTGGGTGGAGTACCTCGAGGAGGACGTGATGTAGCTTTTGTAAGAATTTGTCGTCCGTCATCTCGGGCTGCTTGAGCGGCATTGACATGTCTCCAACCTGCCACATTGTTAAAGTCCAAAGGTCCGGAGTTCCGCGCTGTGAAGTCCGGAGAAGTCCGGAGCTCAGTCGCTGTCTAAGTCGGGCGAGAACAACTATATGTATTTACCTGTGAAGTCCGGAGAACTCCGGAGCTACAGTAATCAGTCTAGGAGTGATATGTATGGAGGAGTTCTACTCACCTCAGTCGCTGTCTAAGTCGGGCGAGAACAACTGAGGTGTTGGGTACATAACTGGGTACTTTATACTATGTGGTGTAGGCGTACTCGTACCTGAATAAACAAAGGAGAATATGCGATCCTGATATG
>JBBPRI010000456.1:0-14573 GCA_038092955.1 Boletus pseudo-olivaceus
CTTAGGCAGCGACTGAGGTGAGTAAGATCCCTTCGTACATATTACCTTAGACTGATTACCGTAGCTCCGGACTCTCTCGGACTTCACAGGTAAATACATATATAGTTGTTTCGCCCGACTTAGGCAGTGACTGAGCTCTGGACTCTCTCGGACTTCACAGCTCCGCTCCTCCAGACCTTCGGACTTTAACAGCATGGATGTCAGAATTGAACCTTCGGAAGAATGGAAGAATCTTCCCGTTGATCCAATTACTGCAACAGGAGGGCCATCTAACGAATGGGAGACAGTCGGAACAAGGCTCCTGCAGGAGTTCGCAGACCAGAGCGCTCGAACTGTGGTAGGTTTTGTCACCGTCTTGCTCTGTAGTTCGATGGATGATATAAAACATAACCTAGCCTTGTCATACCCTGGCTCCGCCGTCCCGCCCATTGAATGTGTCCAACCCACCGTTCTGTTATACCGTAGCTGCGTCAGAATCAGAAACAGCTGCGATTGTTGCACAAACGAAAAAGTTGGGGGTGACTGTTTCGTCACTATTCCATGCCGCGCACTGTTTGGCACAGTTCAAGACAAATCCGATCTCTGGAACAACAACCGAGGTCGATTTTTCATCCGATGTCACGGCGTAAGCAATGTTTCTACCAAACACTTCTGTGTTGGATCTGTCTGACTCCAATTCATGGTCTCTTATTCAACTCGCTATTTTCTTCAGTGTGTCCCTTGAACGCTACATGAAACCACCCGTAAACCCGAGGACACATTTCATATCATCCTTCTCTCTGGTACCATTGCGCTTCTCGATGGCTCGCCCATTGATGGAACGCAGTGAAAGGGGAAGATTGATCATGACCACCCAAATGCTCCAAGAGCGTTTTGACAGATATCTAGCTGACCCCTGTCTGCCTCATCTGTTAGCTATGATGGAGAGCATGTCGCCGATGAAGGCAGAACAAAATGATATCACTGAACTTGCGGGAAAGGCGCAACCAGAGGAAGCACCGGTATCCCAATGGCGTTGTGCTTTCAATAACTTGGGCGTGGTGGAGAAGAAGCTGCGGACGCAACACGAGAAGATCACCGTTGGGAGTGTATGCATCGGAGTTCGACTGAGGACTCACATGTAAGGCATTCACAATGGCTGTTTCCACTTCCGCAATGTCTTACCTTTTTTTTCACACTTTCCTTGCCTTCTTTTGCCTTGCAGGACTGTTCACATGTGGACAATGCATTCGAAGTTTCACTTTCAAGTTCAGGTGAATCATTTTATGTGCTATCGCCACTGCTGGCTTCCTGTCCGCTGCCCATACATCGTTCTGACATGTTGTGATGCCAGGGTGCCACTGCATGGGGGGAGGAATGCATAAAGACGCTGTTAGACGAAACGCTAAGGATCGGGTTGCTCGTCCTGGACGAGTCCTGAAACTAAGAGCCTCAGAGGGCCCGAGGGTATCCGTAAAGGTGGAAATGATACTTCGCATTCGCCTCGGTTGCATCCCGTGTTCGCCTCGGATCCTCGTGCAGGGAAATTTGACTGTAAGTGTTTTGAGTGGATCCTGGCTATGTACTATCACCTCGTTGTCGTTACCTTTGTACACCTTCGCCACGTATCGTCAAGCATACGTGTGTATGCAATACCCGCCTCCCATTCCTCGATTTATTGACCAGATAAATTTGATGACTTTGAGGATATACAGGCACAGTGGACTTCGGCCGGTGCACCTGGTAAGAGAGGGACCACACGGGGCCCCGTTCCCCCGTGTGGCACTTGCCACAAGGGAACGACAACAAAATCAGCGTCCCAAGATGGCTGGTAGTTCTTCGCCCACCATCCGTGCAGTACATGCATATCTTATCTTCGGATTGACAACACATTCCTGATTCCCCCCAGTTGAGGAAATCAAGGAATAGTGCAAGGTTGAGCCCTACATTGTCATTGTCATCAATCTCGTAGTCCAGCTGACAGACATATTATCAATGAAATTGATCGAAGCTCCAGTCAGTTTGTCAGTACCATTTTATCAATTGATGTAATCAGATGTGTCAGTACAACTGCTAGTAGCAAGGCGTAGTAAACCCTGTGTGACACGACCCCAGTGTCGTCGGGTAAAAGTCTCCAGACATTATAGGAAACTTCTGCATCCCGTGTCTACCCGAATTTCCTTATAGATTCCCTGCCGGACCCTCGGAAATCGGTAGTAAGATTGGGGCATTTTTCGTACATCTTGAATCGGATGATGAGTTGGAGTCCAGCACACACAGATAGCAACATTGAACGGACGGAGTACACCGCCAGTGTTATTGGCGCTGTTAGTAAGGCTAAATTGTGAATCAGGAAGCTAGGGAAGCATGCCCAGAATAGATCCTCCAGGGTGCCTACAGACGACACGACGAGTCGACAAGTGAAGAATAGGGACTGTGTCCACCACCTACACAAAACGCTCGTTAAGTACCTATCTGCCGTCTCACGCTTGAGGGTAGCCGTCCAGGGAGTTTTCACCGTTCGCGACGGTTTCATTCAACTGGTTGATATTGACCGGATCCTGTTACTGTGACGTTTACACTGATCTGACCGTCATGGAATGGTTGCCCGGGGAGCTGGGCCTCCGTAAAATTGAACTGCCCAGCAGGAATAAGGTCGTATGTCAATTGTCGATTGTCCCAGCCCAGGTGCGGGAAAAAGCGTTTGTTGTAAGATTGGAGGGCAACGTCTCGAGAGCGGAGTTCAAGAAGCACTGGCGAAGAGGCCAAACATCCAGTAGATCCCTGAGGGAACACCTCAGTAGAGACTTCAGAATATCAGAAACATTTATCGTTTACCATTGCAACCCCATCCAGTCGACGAGGGAAAGTACCATTATGCTTGCTCATGACCATGTTCACAGCAGCAAAGCAACCGAACGCGCTCACCTGAGAAGCAAGGACATCAGGGATGATCCCGTTCCATACTGGAAAGAACGTCGCAGACGTGAATATGGGCTTGCTTGAATTTGAAATAAGGTTGAAGTCGGAAATGCATGCTTTGAAGAGCACACATGAGGCGCAAGATCACAGCGTGAATCCCAGGAACAATTTGGAGGTCGTTGACAGCAGCTGTAGCGTTTGAGCTTTCGTAGACTGGCCAAAAGGACATGGGTGTTATCTTGGACAAATCAGATGTCTGTCGCAAAGACAGCCGACCACGTTACTGACAAAAATTTGGTAATGTTAAGGGCCTGGCCTGGCTTGACCGGGCCCAGGCCCACTGTCTGGGCTTGGACCTAGGCCAGGGCCTGCCACCGGTGCTGGTCCAGGTGGTGACAACAGTACAGCGAACGACGGCAGCAGCGAGTCACGACAACTTGCGCTGAGAACAGTAGTTAAAGACACCGCATGTCGGCATCCGAAACGAGTCAACAATGCGCCATATGACTCACCTGAGCCACCAAGGCCACCCGACAAACCTGCGCAACGATCAAATGAAACTCCAAGCATCCAGCCCGGGGGAAGTGGAATAGCCACACGAGCCGAGACGTCGGAGCTACCAGCAGTGAGACAGACGAGTTGAGAAGTTCTGAGTGAAACAAGGACGCCAGGAACGGGTTGGGGACTCCACAGAGCGCATTAGAACACATCTGCGATTGCTTGGAGCAAAGGGACGAAGGCTGACCTAGCAAGCCTCAAGATGGCGATAGCCAGTCAGGGGGTCAGGATTGCGATGTAAAGGGTCCCAAACGAGAATCCCAGGTTAGACCCACTCCTATGTAGCCGTTTGTGCCATGGAATCGTAACAAATCTCGGAGAACTTCAACATTGCTATGTGGACTCCCAGTCGACGAAAACCCTGGTTTAGCGCTGTGACCACCACCCTTGACCTGTAGGAACACATTGGGGGTTTTTAATCCTTCCAGAGCCAAATATTACGAACCACAAAGGGTGTACGTCTTTCGCCGAGTATCCGCAGCTAGATGTACCATCCCTGGTGACTAAAGAGATGTGAATTTAGTAGAGCGTACTCACCGCAACACCAACATCTTCGGGTGTACCAGGCTCGAACGAGCACGCTGCATTTTGGGCACTGAATGATGCCCAGTGACTGCATTCATTGGTGACTGTGAAATGCCCACAAACAATTTCCGTGCCAGATGCTATGGGTGACGGCCGTGTTCGAAGTTGGAGGCAAATTTTCTGGCCAAAAATCCTGTCAAGGGCTGCCCGATAAGATCTAGTCCAGTTCGTAGAGAATTGGGTAGATTGAGTCGAACGCTCCGCGCATTCTCGATACCATACCCCCCATGGGTATGACAGCGCGTTGCAAGTCGGTAGAGCGCCCACACTTTTGCCAAAATTCGGTCCAGGACATGTAAACCGACCAGTCCCGGGAAAAGGTGTCACCAATGCCTATCTCTCGGTGACCACCTTTGCGGTTGCTACCTGATGCAGTCAAAAACGGGTAGGAGCATACATGGATCACAGTAAACAAACATTCCACCAACGTGCATGGAGACCCAGACTGACCACGTACTAAAGATTGATGAGGGCTGAGCTCCTGGATACGTGGCTTGGCCACCATCCCATGGGGACCACGGTCCCTGAAGTGAATTCTGTGGCATGCATTTCTTTTGGATGTCATTGGACAGCCAAGTAGCTTGGGTTTTAAACGTCGTTTAAAACACACACCGTCAGGGAAACGGTAGTAGCCAAGAGGACTGTTGGAACCAAATTATTGCCGAGGACCGTGCAGGACCAGCGCTGAGTATTCTCAGTACAGCTTGCATCTCGCGTCCACGGTACGATCTCCTCGCATCATTTACCAGTTTTGCTGAGGGTACCGAAGCATGCTAGTACCTGTAGCACAATGAAATGAAGAGACTAAATAAGCTCAGTCATGGCAAGGGACGCATCGCCACCCCGACAGCCGCACGTGATGCCTACTCAGACTCCGATTTACATAATGCGCACTCCGCTCCCATTTCTGAGTGATATGCCAAGGCGGCAACCCCCTTGCCAGCCGAACTCTAAAAGTTTACAATGCGTCGACCACATCGAAGAGCTCAGTCAAAAACATAGCGAACACTCAAGAAATTCCAAAATTGATGATGGATTGATTCGAGGATCTACGAAGTCGCTTGATCATAGGATTCGGAGCAAATCATTCAGTGTGTTTTTCGCCCCATGGACCACAGAGGACCCCGTGAACTCTTCCCCCGAGTCGTTCTGAAGAGGTGCCTGTCGTATTCATTCCATACCCCTGGCTAAACCTGCGCCCCGCAGACGGATTTCATGTCTACGTATCCTACATGGGCTCTCAGCCTGGGTAAAGGCACACAGTATGCAACGCACTGTAAACCGGGAATGCAACGCCCCTCACGGTTGGGGTAATATCCTTGGTGTATCCTTCCTATGTGACGCCGATCTGTTGGCTGGCGATGTTTTTGGTGACGTGGGACCAGCGGCGTCGACGATGGGAATTCATATTGTAAGCGCTGAACGCTGGGAAAGTAACAAACCTCTTCGTATGGTCATCAATCATCCCCGGCGCTACTAGGTCATCTTTACTACCAGGACCACATCGCAGCTCTTGTAATCCACGTCCTCGACGTTCTGCAGAGGAATACCTATAAATTGATTGGCCGCAGCAGTGGGCTTTGGTTTTCAGTGGCAGACCGGTGAGTCACTCTCCAACCTGCGGTCCCGCTGCGCTTGCTGTTTGGCAAGATCCACCAACTCATAATAGCCACCAGTTTGTACCTGGTATATAGCACGGTGGACGCTGTGCTTCTCCACCTGCGTCCACAAACCCGAAGCCAAAACCCGAAGCCACCTCACCCGGGCATTGGATTACTCCGCCCTCCGTGGCTGTGAGGTACGTCGGGCAGGCTGTGTGATGACGACAACAACTGGTATCTAAAGCTGTGTTTGAGGCTGCCTATCTTTCAGATATAATACACCCCCGCATCCAGTCTACCCAACGCAGACACAACTCTGATCATCGATCATCATGTCTGGTCCATACGTCTATACCCCCTCGGCTTTCGAGCCCACACCGTATCTCGGGTACGGCACGCACACACAACGCTCGCCTTTCATCCCTCCTGCCGCACTCTATCCATCCTCCCCATACCGCCCGCCATCCCCGTATATGAGACCCAACACACCTCAGGGTGTGCATTTTGATGACTCCTATTGGACCCCCCCTCCCCGTCCCCGCAGACCATCCTGGCACGGTGGGATGCCACCCACCCCTTTCCTTTCCACTCCTCCCACACCAGCCCATACCCGAAGGCGATCCTTTGGTGAGAGGCATGCCTCCCCATGGGCCGGTACCGCTCCCCTCTTTCAGATCCATCCCCTCCTAAACGGAGAGACACCCCGCATGGACTTTTCCTTTGACCTCGCCTCGTCGTCCTTTACCCCCCACCGATGGGTCGGTCCTGGACAATCTGCCGTGATTTCCGCGAGCGAGCTTCACGAGCCCGCGACGTACCCGTCCATCACGCAGATGCGCATCTCGCACAACGCCCTTCCGCAATGGCCGATCGACTTGGAGTTTCACTATGATGGATATGCCGTTTCAACCGCGCCGCCTCCGATCACGCTCGGCGACGTCCTCTACATGATTCATTCCTCACTTCACAGGCAGATCACACATCAAGACTGGGCCCAGCTCAGCGTGTCCGAGCAGACCGCGATCGCGCGTGCGTATACTCGGAGATGCCAGAGAGTGCCATCATCGATGCAAGTGGAGGAGAGCCAGGGAGTGAAGCGCATCGACTACCTGCTAGGCAAACACGTCTTCAGAGGGTTGATCAGAACGCATGACGAGGATGGTTTCTACCACTGGAGACTTGTCACCGCCTGAACGCCGTGTCTCTGACGCTGGCGACTATCTCTGTTGATGTACCCCACCTGCTATGCACAGGGAACAGTGTTTACTCCGATACGTCACGCTATGACGTGTATGCTACCCGTTTCGTTGTTGTAGATAGCAATGTATTATGCGACCTGTACACTGAAACCTCGAAATAGACATTTACCCCTTGCCCCTTGAAGGCCTGAAGTGTGAGGCCTTGAGGACTGAGCCGACGGAGGCAGTGCGAATGCGCAAGGGTCGATTAAGTTCGATCCCCTGTGGCCCTTAAGGAACAAGATGGTAAATTATTGGACGCATAAGCAAAGTAAAACACGACATGTTCTGTGATGAGGCAGAAAGAGAGCGAACGCGATCCCCGCCCCAAAGTATTAGAACGGGGACAAGGAGAGAAAGGGTTACAAATTAGCTGTACCTAACAGCTATATTGATGGCGACTAGACCCCACCACTGAAAAGGAAGGAAAATGCATACAGAAGACAAACCCGTTCCATGTCACCGTACCGCGAAGCCGGAAAGGCGGATTGCGAGGATCTCATCCTTCAGCAATACACAGCCTGGAAGTCAAGGTTTGCGTCGCGAATGGCTTGCACATAACCATGCTCTGAAAGAGAGAGAAGAACATGAGCCCAGACCGATCCGAGAGATCCGCAAAGACGAGAAGGAAAACGAAACCAAGACTGCGATGAAGCCGCGTGGCTTACCATATTCCCAAAGATTGTTGTTGAACCCGTTCTCGGCGCCATGGGCACGTACCCTCTTCTTCTTCCACAGACCCTGGAATCCGAGCTCAGAGACCACATGGTGGTTTGCAACGTTGTGTAGGAGAAATCGGTGAGCGTCTTCCCAACCTTGGTCATAACCCTTGCTAAAACGCCAATGTTCGTAATATCCTGCGTACTGAGCCCAATAGGAAGTATGTTGACCTACAAAACCACCATGAGAAACAGAGGCTTGGAAGAAGCCAAAAACTGGACTAACCTACAGCCCGATCCAACGCGGCGGTCTTCCTCCCGACTCGGTTTGGGTCGTCCACAGGAACGTTCTTATTCGGGTGCATGCCGACACGACCTTGAAATACGCCTGCTCCCACCGCATCTCTGAAAGACCACCCTTGATCGCCACGGTATTGCTTCTTGTACGTCCAGAAGAACCATCCTGCGCTGTACTGCTCGAACAGAGCAAGCTGTGCGGCAATATATCGCGCTCGTTCTTCTCGTTCGTTGATGGGACCTTGCAGCGAGCCAGGATTTAGTGCACCAGACCATTCCCCAACCACAAGCGCACTCCCAGCATCTTCGAGTATACCTGCTACGCGTGCGAAGGTCTGTGGCGTCGGTGCGTTAGGATCCATGAGCGATGTGGAATGCTGTGCGGCTGGCGTTGAGATGTCCGCTTGCGTAAAACAGCGATAGAGGTGGTGATCTACACAAATTGGTGCGGTGGATTCGGGAAGCGACTTGACAAAGTGAGCATAATCGTCAGACATCCAACAATCGGATATGTAGATGGGTAACCCCGGGTCGATGGCGCGTAGGTCCTTTATCGCTCGTTCGTACCAGTTCTTCAACGTGGAATGGGACGATGGCTTGGGCTCGTTGAGTAACTCAATTCCAACGATATTAACGATCGGGGGATCATGCTGCGAGCGCAAGGACCGCAGTGCAGACAGCAAAGTGCGAAGGACTCGGACAGTAAGCTCTAGATTGGATTGAGAGGTAAATAGAACTGTGGATGAAGACGTCCCAGAGTGAGAATCTTGATTCTGCTTCCCGGGGGCGGAGTGCAAGTCTACATGTTGTATTAGGAAGTTGGAAGAGAAGGGGAGAATCGCAGACCGAATAGAACGCCGATGCCATAGCGCTGAGCGGTCTCGACTGCTCGCACAAGTCGGGTCCAAGCACCCTCAAATACGCTGTCAAGACCATGGAAATCCGTCCCTGACAGCAAGGAATGATCAAGACTGCATAGGTGGTAATAACCAATCTGTATGCGTGGTCTAGTGGAAGGTATACCTGGGTTGGAGGACAGCGTACTGGGATCCGCACGGCATTTATGCCCCTGGCGGCAAGCCACTGGAAATCATTGTTCGTGATCCAAGTATCCCAATGGCGCTCCAAGATTTCCTTCGCCTGAGAGCCCTTGGCGACATCCAAGTCGCTCTGCCCGGGAGGTACTGCCTGAGCGAACGGTGTCTCTGCAATCCACCGCTCCAGGACGAACCAGGATCCTGTCCGCTCGGTGATCAAGTTCAACGTGTGAACACCAGCCCCTTACCGAGGTTTACACCCCTCTGCTTTCGATAGCGATAGACCTGCTCGTCAGTGGCAATATCACCTAAATCTGCAGATGGGCCTCCTCGCGAAGGGCCAACATGCTTAAACTTGTCCCGAAATTTTCTAAATTTTGTTGGGCTCATGGTTAGTGTGATGGATGTCTGAGGTGGGCTAGGGTTATTATGTTTGTCTTTTGTTTGGATCAGAAACCAAACAAACGTCCTCTGCCACCTCGACGAGGTTCTCCTAGGTGCTATGTACATGTTCCTCTACTTCCGTATGTGCTCTGGCTATTTCTGAGCCGGGGTCGTAAAATCCGATGCGTTCTACGCCACGAGACCACTCAAGCTCATTCGAACGACCCACCAGCTGTCCCGCCATACATGGCGTATCCATCGCCCGCTCAAGAAAATTCACTCTTCCATCTCGCTCTGATTCAAAACATCTTCTGCGAGGGTATGATGCGATCAGAGCGCTGCGCAGCCGTCTGGTGGTGGGTTAGCCACCCGACCAATTTCAAAGCCGGTCCAATCTCTCACCGGCAGCAAGCATGTGTCATAGTACTGGCCACGGAGCAGGTGAATCCAGAATGGGGGTCCAATTGGCTTCCCACTGGCAATGTTTTCCTGGAACGCGAACTTGAAAGGATACGATCGGCGATCGACCAGGAGAGCCTTACATCTTCATTTCGGCAAAGTTAGCCTGTTTAATGACTTCATGCCTCCTGGCGGTCGCCTGTAGAGTACTTGCTTATCTTTTTTTTTTAATCGTTTGGTGTATCTATCGCGTGAGTGTGTTGAGTGGTTCTAGACCAGAGTTGCAGTGTGAGCAATTTCACCCCAACACGCGTTCATTTCGCTTTCTCCCCGAAACCGCCCGTTGAGCTGGCCACCGATTTCCGCCCGACGACAAAGACTCGGAAACTAGCTCGCGTTGTTCACGCTCCCGTCAATAGGCTTGGCGAGGCACTGAAGAACACAAATCTGACTCAGAGCACACACGAAGCGAGCAGTTCAGTCAGGTTCGGCGGACTAACATGGTTAAATGTTGGGAACATTCCTGAGGATCGCGCTGGTCAAGCGATAGGGCGTAAGTACCAAAGGGGGCGGTCGCGTCGTACGCGCCATGGCCGTAAATGGTGAACATGCGGTCGCCATGCGCCCGTCGGGAAGCAACTGCGGGTGATGATCAAACTCAACACACGCCTCAAGGCCGACCTACAAACCAAACACTAAACGCCGATTCAATCACGCTCGCCACCCTCCTTGGCAAACCCGCTTCACGTTTACCTCAGCTGTCCCCTCAGATCTCCTCTTTCCGAATATCTGGCCCACGCCAGTCGCACGACTGCACCCGCTTATCGACTGCACGGACTTTCCGGACAAATCGAAGACGTGATAATTGGTCCTACTGCCAAATGTTGCCATATACTTGCCATCAAGAGATCCCTCCAATCCCCCCCGGCGTCGCATTTTCGGCATCAGACCCTCCTAACATCCGGCATCAGGGCCGAACGTTCCCGCCATTTCTTTCTGGGGGGTCTCCTACTTCAATTCATCGCTTTGGGACATGTCTAGAACCTGCAGTGAGGTTCATCCCAGACCCTGAAATCTTCTTATCACGCGTATATAAGTGGTCGAACGCCGACCGTTAGGCCTCTCCATCCTCCACCCAGCGGACTCTGTTTGACGGTATACGACCTTGCGTTCACGACCCACTAAACGAAAAATCATGACTTCCTACTTGCGCTACATCTTTGGCGGACACTCCCGTGACAACTCTCCTTCCCGCGAGCAGCCCTCAAAGTCTCACTGGCGCTCTCGCTCTCAGCCAATGCCCAACTATATGTACGCGACTTCGGGTACAGCTTCTGGTGGACCCGCCTCTCCACCACGCTTGAAGACCAAGCGTAGCAATAGCTACTCTGCTCGCGCCACCAATCCCTCGCCATTGCGGTACAATGCCTTTGACACGGCCACGCAGGGTCACCCCTCTGGCGAAGTGAGGTATGGGACGTCATCCAAGGTTGATCGGTCGCCATTGTACCGACGCGCGAGTTACAAATCGTCTGAGCATCGTATGTCCTCACATATATACTTACCCTCTATTGACTGACCTGCTACGGATAAAGTTGCGCACTATGCCATGCCGCACACCCCTTCCATGACGCCGTCCGTGTCGTTTGGGCCGTCGTCTCGAACAAACTCGAGCTCATCACTCCTGCCCGGATCCGCACCTCCTGGATCATCCTCTTCGCACCATGTGAGATATGAGCGGCGACCGTCGTTGAGACATAATCCAGCTTGGCAAGGGAGCGTGTCGTCGGCCACGGGATCCATGCATTCTCGTACGTCGTATCATACTCGCAGAGATTTGCCTATTCTGACCGATTCACCCAACACATCCTTCAGACTCGGGCAGCGCAGAATTTAAAATTCCCTACCACCCAACATCGCTACATATGCACCCACTGTTTGCGTCGACACGTCTGCATAACGCGCCTATTTCATATGACATTACGTACACACCTTCCTCACGCACCGTCCTTGACCGTACGACGCATACCGCTGTCCCTACGCACACGCTCTCGCAGCCGGCCACAGACCCACCGACACCAGTAGCTTCGCGTCTGGTGCTCCGCTCCGACAAGTTCCCGTGGCCGGTCATCGTCGGCCCCTCTACCTCATCCCCGAGCGGTACTGGATTCCACGTGGGCGGATCGTCGAGCAAGTCCAGTCGGTCATCGCATATCACCAACCTGGACCTGCTGTATTCCCTCCATGCGACGCTCCTCGCGCGGGTAACCCCACAGGAGTGGGAGGCGCTCGGACATGGCAGCCGCGCCCAGCGCAAGGTCACCCGCGCATACGAAAAGCGATGCACCAAGATGGGCGGCGGATGGGAAGGCGGCGTCCGTCGTCTGGACTGGTTGCATGGCAAAACGAGGCTGATTGGCATCGAGGTGGAGAAGCACGGTAACGGTCACAGTACAGGCAAGCTCGTCTTCGGAAAAGCTTGATCAAGAACGTTTTCGCTTTATACGCACGCACTCCTTTCGCACTCAATTTTTTTTGTTGGTTCGTTTGATCGTTGCATCACTGGAGTTTCTTTCTTTCTTTCTTTCTTTTTTTTTTTTTTGGTATCATCAGAAAGGACGAATTTGCCTACCAAAAATTGCACAGCGTCTAGCGCATGTGGATCGTTGGTGCTGTACATGGTGGATACTGGGACTCACGAATTGTATAATTATCACGATGGCTCGTTCTGGTTATCACGTATGTACTGACGCACTTTTATCTGTAATACTATGGTTGGACGCCACATGCATTGCAACGGACACGATATGTGAAAATGCCCGTAGAGCACGCGAACACACATCTATCATCGGAATTGTATGGGACATCAAGTATGTTTACATACGTACACCTCTTTAAACAGACTGAAAGAACGTGTTGTGGAAAGCGCAAGCGCTCGAAAAGTGAGAGCGTACTTGAATGGAAGCAACCTTTGCTGAGATCGGATTGAGGTAGAGATCTGCTGCTCGTGGGCTTTTCCAAATGCTCGGGTCGTGTGCACTGTGCAGGTTGGCCTTCCAACCACTAAATCCGAGGATGAGAGGGAAGAACGTGTACGATACGATACATTTTCAAGAGACTGTGACGACAGGCGATGCTGGCAGCATTTTTCAAAGTGCACCGTGCGCCAGCGGTCGATCTGAAGGGAACACTAAGAGCGAGGCCGATCACGCTCATCAAAAAGTATCTCAAAGGACCGTTGGCAGACCAGTCCAGCAGGAACACCCCAGGGTCGGCCTTTGCGGGCCCGCTCTACATGCCAGGCAGGTTCTCGTTCGCACCAACTCCCGCTCTGCGATGAGCGGTGCCGGTATAGGGGGGGTTGACTCACCTGTTCCGAATTGCTCGACCTTGAGGTTCTTTCTATTCCAGACCCTCTCCATTCCAACTCAGCCGCGTCGTAAGGATCAAACGACTGTCTTCTGATCTCGGAGTTTTTAGGTCTGGTTTGGGGAGACTGACTTGGTCGGATTGGGACGCGACGACCCTCACATTGGCCGCCTTTCATCCACTTTGCCCAGTTTCAGGATTTGATGGCCGGCATGCTCATAGTCAAGGTGTGGTGTGGTGTGCACGAGATTGAACGAGGCCCGATCATGTAATCGCGAACTTGTCGCGATGATGTCCAGATAGGCCGGCGTGCCGCTATTCACCATGTCCACACGTAGGGACCCCATCTGCGTTACAGAGTCAGAGACGCATCAAAGGAGAGAGGCAGATCTTGAAAGAGAAGTACAAGACTGCGAATGTGAAGATACATGGATTTGTCCAGATATCCACTGCCCCGGGCTGGGAATATGTCCTAGCCAGTGTACGATGGATGATGATAGGCAACGCACCACCTGAGGCACGCATTCAGGCGACTCTAAGTATTCCAGTGATTCTGAAGAATACGCCCACTCACGGCCGTCTATTTGTCAGGCAACCTGCCACCTGGTGTGGAACGGTCGTCCTTGATCCCTCCTCCCAGACCGCCTATTAATTGAACCACCGTCGCGACTCGTGCCCCCAGCCTGGGCTCGTGGATAGTAGTGGGAAATTACCGCGATCTTTTGTCGAAGAATATCAACTCCTTGAGATTACGATGGAAGGGAGTTCTGGCACAGTAAAATTGTCCTGGGTGACGAGCAAGCTAAACGTTCATCTTCGTGACACAACAGTGAGTCCTGCGCAGCGCTGTCCAACCATGATTATAATATTTGTAGACCAAATAAATAAGGCTTAAGCTGATGCTGTTGGTACAGTGAGTAAGGCGATAATGAATGATAGCGAGACAACATACCTCAGCCGCCGTGGTGGAACAACTGAGTCGAGTATGACGAACGTAAGTTCCAGCACCCGAAAGGTCCAGGTCTCGGTTTCAAAAATCTGGGAGCTCCGGTCTGGTTGTTCTGCATTTGTTAGCTCCACCGCGTCTTGCCAGCGGGGGGTTCACTTATCACCTCCTATGCGTTTTGGGACTCGCGTTTCAGTACGACCAGCCGCCTTAACCTAATCAGTATATAAGCGATGAAAAATGGTGTTTCGTACGACTGCACCAGCATGGGGGTCCAGCCTGAGGGATGCCCCATGGAGAGCCGTGAAATGACCGCCGACAGGTGGAAAAGTATTACCGTAAGTTAGTAAGAGTCCTCCCGTGGTGTTAGTCCCAGTAGATTACGAAGCGGATAGCGCCGTCGCTGTCTGTTTCTTGGCTGGCCATGAGAACACGCCGGCGTCCAGTAGAACAGCGTAACCCGAAATCGGTCGGGCATACTCACTGCAAAAAGTAACATACATTTC
This sequence comes from Boletus pseudo-olivaceus, assembly GCA_038092955.1. NCBI lineage: Eukaryota > Fungi > Basidiomycota > Agaricomycetes > Boletales > Boletaceae > Boletus > Boletus pseudo-olivaceus. Next base: position 14,481 of record JBBPRI010000456.1, read on the forward strand.
CCGAAATGTCACCGTCACTTACACGTGAGCAGATGAGCGCGGACCGCACTTATCCGGTGGACGCGTCTTAGAAATGCCCACCCGCGGTCATTT